>CAUYLG010004332.1:0-67834 GCA_963573385.1 Cacajao melanocephalus | reverse complement strand
GGCAATCACTCAGGACTGTCCCAGGGAACAGGAGTTGTTCAGGAAATATTAGTGAAAGACAAATCAGAAGTCCATGGAGAACACTAGGTTCTCAGAGGACACACCAAAAACAGAGAAACACAACCATCCCCTGCCTCAAGGGGAGATAAAGCACATCCCCAAAAATTACAAAGCCAGCATAGCAGTTAGGCATGAAAAACAAGGCGCCAGGTGAATAAATCCGTGCTGAGGGCATGCAGACAAGAGGACAAGAGGGGTCCAGCGCAGCTCCTTGGCGTGCTGAGGTACAGCACACCTGCTGTAAGGAGGCAGAAGTGGTCCAGGAATGTGCTGCTTGATGAATGTTCACTTGCACAGAGGCTCAGGCATCCCATGCCCCGATCGAAGCAAGAAGCGCTGTTTCCCACCCACGATGTCTTACGGAAACAACACGTTGCAGCCACCAGTTCTCATTCCTTCTTGTGCCAGCGTTGCCTGTCCACAGCACTCCTTCTTCCTGCCCTGCTGGCCTCTCGTGAAGAACCTTTTTGATGCACATCTCTGATGCTTTTCCAGCCTCTACCCTGCAGACCTCCAGGCTGGATCATCCTGGTGGCCTCTCCTCTCTCCTTGCTCCCGAACCCAGCATTGTGTTTCGCGGGCCACAGAGGTGACTGAGGGCACCAGGCGACCGAGCTGCCAGTGTTGCTGGTCGGTCCTGGGTCTCCTCTCTCCTGTGCGCCCACTCTCTGCCTGTCCATCCTCTGCCTCTGCTGCTATTCTTTCTGCCTGCTACATTCTCAGCAGATGGCCAAGAAAAGATAATGAAAAGGTTATCAAGAGGAAGTCCCTTTGGCTGTCTTCCCACCCCCACTGCCCCATATTCCACAGGCATGGCCTCCTGGGACAGCTTTCCCACTGCTGCACCTGCCTCAGCCGCTCTCGGGAGCTGATCGCTACCTGGTTGTCCAAACCAGAGGCAGGAGGACCCCGACCCTTCCCTCATCCTTGCCCTCATGGCCGTGTCACCTTGGCCAGCAGAGCCTGTTTTCCCACTTCTTAAAAAACTGTCCTTTCCTCTACCCCTACCTGACCCTGGAACCTCTCCATGGTGGCATCTGCTTCTGACCGGTAACCTTGCCTCTCCGTCCGCCTCCCCTGTGCAGCCAGCATGATGCGGAGTTTCTGAAGCATGTGGCTGAGAGTGCTGCCTGCTGTGGCTGGCTTTGGGTTTCCCAGCCCGCAGGCTTCCTTGAAGCTTCCCTGAGCATCTCTTCCGCCTCTGCTTAGGCCACGAGGTCTGCTCTGTGCCTCTCAGCTGTTTGCTGCGGTCTCCTCTGGGGCATCTCCTCCTCACCTTCCTGAGGTGGCCCCAGGCACAGGAGACTGGCTCTACTTTCCCTCCACCTCCTCACCTTCCAGTGCCATCCGCACCCTGCAACAGCACTGACATGGAATACTAGCTGTCGCTTCTCCCAAGGGCCAGACTCACATCCTAAATGACCACTTGGTGGTCTCAGCATCGCAGATATAAAATGACCACAACAGGATTCTGGAGTCACGGGCTCTCGGCTTCCCCACACTCTAGTTCTTGTTCATCAGAGAATCCGTCATGTGCTGTCTGCAACAGCTGCACAGATGGAGCCCTCCCTCCCCACTCCTGCCCACCCTGCTCTCTTGCAGCTTCAGCAACTCCATCTGGACGCTCCTCCCTGCCTCCTCGCTGCTCTTCTGCTTCTTCTGCTTCTCATGCAGTAGCCTGAGTAACCAGAGAAAAACCATACATTCTGCTTCCTTTAAACAACCTGCTGATATGGGCAGGCCTGGTGGCTCCTGTCTGTCATCCCAGCATTTTGGGTGATTGAGATGAGAGAATTGCCCAAGGCCAGGAGTTCAAGAACAGCCTGGGCAGCATAATGAGACTCTATTTGTATAACAAAAAGAAAAGAGAAAATTCCACCGATGTGAACATTCTCCCCAGTCTGCCCTCTGCCCGACTCCCTGGCCTCCCACCCAGGCCCTGTGCTCCGACCTGCTGTCTCACCAGTGCCTGACATCTGTGCCCACCCAGGTCGGTGCCCTTCATCTCAGCCGCTCAGCGTGCTCTGCTCGTGACCTGCTCCAGGCCCTCTTCCTCGCAGTATTCAGATGGATGCTCACATGCCTCCTCCTCAAAGAGCCCTTCCTGCTTCCAAAGCAGCTTCCCCTCTCCTGCAGTCTCTCTCTCTCCCCTTACTTGTTTTACTTTGCTCCAATTGACAAGTATTAGGTTGCAATTTTAAATCATTAGTTTATTTTATTATGTTCTCTACCTCATTACAATACCAAGGCAGGTGGTCTATGCTGCTGGCTGCTGCTATAAGAAAAGAAAGGTAGGCTGGGCACAGTGGCTCACTTCTGCAATCCCAGCACTTTGGGAGGCTGGGGTGGGCGGATCACCTGAGGTCAGGAGTTCAAGACCAACCTGACCAATATGATGAAACCCCGTATCTACTAAAAATACCAAAATTAGCCAGACGTGGTGGCATGTGCCTGTAATCCCAGCTACTCAAGAGGCTGAGACAGGAGAATTGCTTGAACCTGGGAGGCAGAGGTTGCAGTGAGCCGAGATCGCACCATTGCATTCTGGCCTGGGCAACAAGAGTGAAACTTCGTCTCAAAACAAAAAGAAAAAGAAAGGCTTCCTCTCTGCTAGCTGTAGCCAGAGCCATTCCAGGGAGGAGCTCAGGTTGGTTCCACACATTTCCAGGCTCACTCTGATGCATCCTGCTGTGATCATGAGCTTCGTATACTAAGGCTCAGGAGAATAGGGGTTGGGGGGCCTGGGGCAGGGTAGGTGGTGTTGACAAATCTAGACAAGAGCCAGTCAAAGTCACTCTTATGCAAACACAATAAAATACATTCATAAAATGAATATGAAGCATATGGAAAAGTGTGGCAGAGTGGGACAGTGGATTTAGAACATGCCACATCCGTCACAAAGCTGGAATATGTGTGATCCACAAATTATCATCCAAGGAGGTCAGAGGGTCAGTTTCCCAGTAGGAGAAACTCGCTGTTACATGCTAGTGTCTACAAGGGAATCAGGCCAATTGCTCAGAAAAAGTACAATCATTTCTGTCTTCAAGACCAGCCAACATCCTCATAGAAATGGAGGGCTTCCTTGCTGTGTGACAGTGTCCTCAAAAACATCTTTAAAATAAACACGGTGATACATTTTGCTGGCCTTTCCTCGTTAATATAGGCCAATGATATCATTCCAAAAGGAAGTATGGTCAAATCCATTTGCCAGATGAATTGGCTATATAGTGATCTGTCTTTGATTTGTTCTGGAATAGATGGTCTTGAACTTAATAGAAAATGCCAAAAAATTAGAAGGTATTATCAGACTATATCCAGAGTTCTTGAGGCATAATACATGCTTACTTTAAATGAGATGTCAAAAACAGTCTCCCAGGAGAACTGAGAGACGAAAAAAAAAATCAAAGTGTTATTAAGAAAATGAAAAAACAACCCACTAACTGGGAGAAAAAAAATTTTTTTTTTCGAGATGGAGTTTCACCTTTGTTGCCCAGACTGGAGTGCAATAGCGCAATCTCGGCTCATTGCAACCTCCGCCTCCTGGGTTCAAGTGATTCTCCTGCGTCAGCCTCCCCGAGTAGCTTGGATTACAGGCATATGCCACCATGCCCGATTAATTTTGTATTTTTAGTAGAAATGGGGTTTCTCCATGTTGGTCAGGCTAGTCTTGAACTCCCGACTTCAGGTGATCTGCCCACCTCGGACTCTCAAAGTGCTGGGACTCCCACAGGCGTGAGCCACTGTGCCCAGCTGAGAAAATATTTTTAAAGCACATATCTGTCCAGCATATAGAAAGAACACTTATAACTCAATAATAGGAAGACAACCCAGTTGAAAAATGGGCATGCTCTTTGTGTCACTATTTCCCTCAAAGATTGACAATACTAAGTATTAGGAAGCATTTGGAGAAATTGGAGTCTTTATACATTGCTGGTGGGAATGTAAAATGGTAGACACTCTGGAAAACTATTTGAAGATTTCTTAAGAACTTAAACGTAGAGTTACCATATGACCCAGCAATTCTAAGTGTTAAGTATCTGTCCAAGAGAAATGAAAATATAGGGCATCCCAGCACTTTGGGAGGCCTAGGTGGGTGGATCACTTGAGGTTAGGAGTTCGAGACCAACCTTGCCAACACGGAGAAACCCCATCTCTACTAAAAATACAAAAATTAGCCGGCATGGTAGCAGGTGCCCGTAATCTCAACTACTGGAGAGGCTGAGGCAGGAGAATCACTTGAACGTGGGAGATGGAGGTTGCAGTGAGCCAAGACCATGCCACTGCACTCCAGCCTGGACAGAGTGAGACTCCATCTCAAAACAAACAAACAAACAAAAACCAAAACAAAGAAAGAAAATATATGCCACACAAAGACTTCTGTGCAGGGTTTTCAAAACAGCCCCGAACTAAAAACAACCCCAGTGTTCATCAACTGGTGAATGAATAAACAAAATATGGCCTATCTGTACCACGTAATACTATTTGGCAATAAAGAGAATGTACATGCAACCACACTGATGAACCTCAAGGAACATGAGGCTAAGTGAAATAAGCCAGACACCAAAGACTACGTATCCCATGATTCCATTTGCCTGAGAAAGGCAAACCTACCTATAGAAAGAGTAGATCAGTACTTGCCTGGGGGTGAAAGTAGGGAATGATTGCAAAAATACATGAAGAAACTTCTTGGGTGATGGGAATTTTCTAAAACCAGATCATGGTTGCCTTTGTCTGTTTGCATTGCTATAAAGGAATACTGGAGGCTGGGTAGTTTATAAAGAAAAGAGGTTTACTTGGCTCATGGTTCTGCAGGCTGTGCAGGAAGCATGGCACCAGCATCTGCAGCTTGTGAAGGCCTCAGGAAGCTTCCAGTCATGGCAGAAGTGAGGAGGGAGGGGGTATGGGCCTTTTAACAACTCTCCTGTGGACTAACAGAGTGAGAACTCCCTCTTTGCTCGGAGGCTGGTACCAAGCCATTCATGAGGTCTCCACCCCATGACCCAGAGAGCACCTACCAGACCCCACCTCCAAGACTGGGAATCAAAGTTCAACATGAGACTTGGAGGGGACAGATATCCAAACTGTGTCAGTGGTAATGATTGCTTGACTATAAACATTTTCTAAAAATTATTGAACAGTACTCTTAGAATGGATTGTTTTATCTATAAACTATACCTCAATAAGTTGCTTTACAAAAGTAAAAAATATATCCATATGATCTTTTAGCAGAAAAGATAATAATCAATATTTTAATTTTTCTTAGAAACAGAGTACAAAATAGGATATGCAATCCTAATAGTAATAGCTAACACATACCAGTTACGTGCTTCTGTGTGATAGCTCACTGGATCCTTCCAACCAGCCTGTGAAAAGGTCCTGTACTGATCCTCATTTTACAGACAAAGGAGCTGAAGAAGGCAAAAGCTGGGCATATACCTTGCCTAAGGTCACACAACTTGTAACTGGTGGAACCAGGATTAAAACTCCGACAACTTTGGAGTTTGGCTAGCAATCACGGACAAGCTGATGCCCACGGATGTGGGATGCGCCATGCTGTCTTCCACTTCAGGTCTTTCACACGTGCTGGTTCCTCTTCAGAAACACCCTTGCGACCCTCTCTTCCCTGTGATGACTCCTGCTCTTTTGGAGTTGAGCTTCATCACCTGTTCTCTGAAGGCATTCTTTGACCCCTCCCATACAGAACAGCGCCTCTCCTCATGCAGTGTGCTACTACGCAGGACTCTCCTTGTGGAAGCAGCAGTCACCTTTGCCTATGCCCTCATCCCCCCGTTGACTGCCTGTCCCTGGAGTGTACTGCCTAGTGCAGTGCCTGCACCTGGTAGCTGCCCTTTTCTTGGCCCGATCTATCTGCACCTGTATGGAGCAGGAGCTAGTGGGCAGGTGAGCTGAAGGGTAGTTGGTAAAGGCCATTGGTGGATCTGTTCTCACTTTCTGCATCATCATTTCTTAGGGAGCCAAGTGGGACCTAGCACACATTTCTTGAGGGCAACTGCCACGTAGAGCAATCAATTGTACTCATCCTTTTAAACATTCAGACTCTAGAAGAACATAAACATTTTTATTTCTCATAGAACATCTCTAAGAAAATGAGTATTTCAAGAATTTTCTTGGAAGTTCTGATCTGGTCATGTATTTTGCAGAGTATTTTTAATCTGAAAACCTGAAATGCTCCAAAATCTGAAACTTTTTCAGTGCTGACATGACGCTCAAAGGACATGCTCATTCGAGCATTTAAGATTTTGAATTTTGGCGTTAGGGATTATCAATTGGTATAATGCAGATATTCTAAAATCCAAAAAATTTGAAATCTGAAACGCTTCGGGTCCCAAGTGTCCTGTACATCATTTTGGGGGACATTCTTTTCCCCCCTCCTCTGCAGTCTTCCCACTTCATGTAACTTCTGCCTCATCATTATGCTGAAATGTTTCATGTTTAAAAGGCCTGTGTCCACTTACTTGCCAAGCCTAAGTGACAGTGTTCATGCTTATAAGATTGGATCCTCTTGCAGCCTTTGACACCTTAGCCTGGGACAGTGAACCCTAATTACCTCTGCAGCGAGGAAACATGTCTCACTCTGTATGGCAATGCCTTTCACATCTCAAAGGCAGCGTCGCCAATAATGAGTATATCATCTTCCTCCTGGACCGTGTTCTCTCCTCTTCCATGACCTGTGGTGGAGACTCAGGCTCACGTGACGCTTGCTTGCCCTGCGCCTGTGCTTCTAATAGACATTCACTGTCAGTGATTCCATCCTGGGTACTTCTCAAGTCTCTACCCTCTTTTCCATCCTAAATGCCACAGTTTTCATTCAGCATCGTTTGCCATTTCTTGCCTGGACTTTGTGGCCATTTCACAACTTGTTCCCCTGCTGCTAGTCTTGCTCTCCATCCCCTATGCTGACAAGACCATATTCCTTTAATATCGGTCTTACCTCACAACTTTCATACAAAAAAGTTCTTGGAAACAGGCCCGTCCTGCTCTTCTTTATTTTTTTATTTTTATTTTACTTTAGGTGCATACTATATCTGGCATTTCTCCCCATGTTATCCCTCCCCAGCCTCCTCACCCCCCACTGTCTCTCCCCTACCCACCCCCAAATGCCCCCAGTGTGTGGTGTTCCCCTCCCTGAGTTCACATGTTCTCATTGTTCAACACCCACCTGTGAGTGAGAACATGCAGTGTTTGGTTTTCTGTTCTTGTGTCAGTTTGCTGAGAATGATGGTTTTCAGATTCACCCATGTGCCTACAAAGGGGGCTGTGTAGTATTTCATGGTGTATATGTGCCACATTTTCTTTGTCCAGTCTATCATTACTGGGTATATACCCAAAGAACTATAAATCATTCTACTATAAGACACATGCACACGTATGTTCATTGCAGCCCTCTGTACAATAGCAAAGACCTGGAACCAACCCAAATGCCCATCAATGATGTCCTGCTCTTCTTACTGGGAACCTTATCCACAGTGTGGAGTGCAATTCTTCCTTCTCTGTGAAGCCTTTCTAGCCTCCAAAGATACATTGTCTTGTATGATCCTGCAGCATCTGGTGTATGCTGTTAAACTGTTTTTCATGTGTTTGCAATACTGTATTTCCCTGGTTCTTTCCCGCTGATTGTGTGAGTACCTCCGAGGTGGAAACCACAGCCCATCCTTCCTGGCACTCTGACACCTACCATGTTGCCCAGTACAGAGTTACAGCCTCAGCACCACTCCTCAAATACGAACCCTCCTTGCTATCCAAACTTCCACCCCCACCTCTGCTCCTCAGAGAAGCACTGAGGAAGAGGGCTGGAGGCTGAGCCTCCCTTTTATTTTCACGCAGAATATCTGTATACACAGATTTAGGACATAATGGCTCAAAGAATTTTTGTTAAATGAATGAATATGTGAACAGATGGATAAATGAGTGAAATAACACACTCCAGCTCTCAGAAAACTCTTGTTGATGACTGCCTCACTCATTCCTTTTATACTTTGAGGTCCTTTTTGCTTTATTCATACATTTGCCCCTATTTTCTAGTTTTTTTAAAACTTAAACGGTTTTAAAGCAAATTAGTGCAGATTTTATCAGAAAAGGAAGCAAACCCTTTTTCTTCGTAACTGCAATTAGTCCATTTCTTTTTTATAAATTTATTTATTATACTTTAAGTTCTAGGGTACACGTGCAGAACGTGCAGGTTTGTTACATAGGTATACATGTGCCATGGTGGTTTGCTGCATCCATCACCCCGTCATCTACATTAGGTATTTCTCCTAATGCTACCCCTCCCCAATCCCCCCACCCCCTGCTATCCCTCCCCTAGCCCTCCACCCCATAACAGGCCCCAGTGTGTGATTACCCTCTCTGTGTCCATGTGTTCTCATTGTTTAACACCCATTTATGAGTGAGAACATGCAGTGTTTGGTTTTCTGTTCTTGAGTTAGTTTGCTGAGAATGATGGGTTTCCAGCTTCCTCCATGTCCCTGCAAAGGACATGAATTCATTCTTTTTTATGGCTGTATAGTATTCTATGGTGTATATGTGCCACATTTTCTTTACCCAGTCTATCATTGATGGGCATTTGGGTTTGTTCCAAGTCTTTGCTATTTTAAACAGTGCCGCTCTGAACATACGTGTGCAGGTGTCTTTATAATAGAATGATTTATAATCCTCTGGGTATATACCCAGTAATGGGATTGCTGGGTCAAATGGTATTTCTATATCTAGATTCTTGAGGAATCACCACACTGTCTTCCACAGTGGTTGAACTAATTTACACTCCCACCAACAGTGTAAAAGTGTTCCTATTTCTCCACATCCTCTCCAGCATCTGTTGTCTCCTGATTTTTTAATAACCCCCATTCTAACTGGCGTGAGATGGTATCTCCATATGGTTTTGATTTGTTCTTTGTGCACATTAGATGCTAAATAAATGTTTAATGAAGGAATGATTAACAAAGGATAACATGCTGTAAAATGAAAAGGAACAGGAAAAAAAACCCTCAATTTGATTCCAACACCCTAAGTGACTGTTACCTAGGTTTTTGAAAATAACAGCTAGGTGTGAATTTCCAAGGAAGGGTTTCTAGGCTCCTGCAATGCTTCTGCATGAACTCTTTTGTATGAAGACGTTATGAATAAGTGTATTTGTCATGCCTGGTTATTTTGATGCATGAGGTGTGTATTGCATCGGGCTGTGCCAGGTTCACTTTTTATGCTGAGAACCTGTGAGTTTCGCGGGAGGGTAGAGCCTGAAGCATCTTCTAGTTGAAATGAACAAATATTGAGTGGAGTGGGACAGCTTCTGTTTGGTTTAGTTTTTTGAGGCATAATCAACATCTGCGAACTGTACTTATTTATTTATTTATTTATCTTTAAATTTTAATTTTAACTTTAGAATCGGGAAACATGTGCGGATTTGTTACAAGGCTATATTTTGTGAAGCTAAGGGTGGGGCTTCTGTGGATCCTGGAACCCAGATAGTGAATGTGGTACCCAATAGGAAATTTTTTAGCCCTTGCCTACCTCCCTAAAATCCCTCCTTTTGGAGTTTCTAGTATCTATTGTTCCCATCTTTATGTCCGTGAACTGCACATATTTAAATGATACCCTGTAGTGAGGTGTCACCACCCAGGAAACCATGACCATGATCAAGGGAATGAACATATTCATCACCCCCAAATGTTTCCTGCTGCTCCTTCATAATTCCTTCCTCTCCCATGTCCACCCTCATGTTTTGTCTGCACTGACTGGTGTCTCCTAGAATGTTCTATACATAAAATTGTGTAGAATGTACTCTTCTTTCTCTGGGGTTTTTGTGTGTTTGTCTTGTTTTGTTTTTTTACTCAGCATAGTTTTTGAGATTTATCCATGTTTGAGTTGTATCAATACTTTATCCTATTTTATTGGTGAATAGCATGCCTTTGTATAGGTATGCCAATGCTTTTTAGCCATTCATCTGTTGATGGACATTTGGGCTGGACTGTGTTTGTGTCTCCCAAAATTTATATGTTGAAATCCTAACCCCCAGTATGATGGTGCTGTGGTTGGAATGTTTCCTTTTCAAAATTCAGGTGTGCCAATGTGATCGTATTAAGAGGTGGAGCCTCTAAGAGGTGGTGAGGCTCCTTCCCTGTGAATGAGATCAGATGTCTTTATAAAGGTGCTTGATAAAGGGAGTTAGTTCCCTCTTACCCTTCTGCCTTTTGCAATGTGAGGACACATCAAGAAAGCCCTTACCAGATACCAGCACCTTCATCTTAGACTTTCCAGCTTCCAGACATGTGAAGGAATAAATTTCTGTTCTTTATAAGTCACCTAGTCTCAGGCATTCTGTTATAGCAGCACAACTGGATTAGGGCAGAATGTGATAGGGTAAGCCAGAGGAGGAGAGTGTTGCTATAACAAATACCAAAAAATGTAGAGGTGGGTTTTGAACTGGGCAGTGGTGAGAGCTTGAGACAGTTCTGAAGCGAATGCTGGAAACAGCCTATGTTGCAGTGAATGAAGCATTGAGTGATTCTGGTGAGAGCTCAGAAGAGGAGGAGAGGTGTAGAAAGCCTCGTTCTCCTTAGAGATTAGCTAAGCGGTCTTGACAGTGATGATTATTTTGATGACGTCTCAGAGGGAAATGAGGAACAAGGTATTGAAAATTGGAGGAAAGTTCACCCTTACTATAAGGTGGCTAAGAATTATATCCATGTTGTGGGACTTTCCAGAAGGCAGAAATTAAAAACAATAAAAGCTAGGATATTTAGCAGATGAAATCTCAAAGCAGCTAGGTGTTCAGGATCCTAAGTGGCTTCTCACATTTTAGTGCTTACAGTAAAATGTGAGAAGAGAGAAATATTTAAAGAAGATTTATAATTAAAAGGGAAGGAAAATGTAAAGATTGGAAAAGTTCTCAGCCTGGCCATTTAAAGACTAAAAAAAATGTGTTTAGGAGAGGAACCCAAGGGCATGGCCAAATGACTGGTAAAAAGATCAGTATGGATAAAAGGAAGCCAGGTCCTGTATACAAGACAATAGATAGGAGAATGACCCCAAAGACACTTCAGAGAGGTTCAAGGCCTTCCTATCGCAGACCCCAAATGCTAGAACCTTGAAGGCAGAATGGATGTGGGGCACCTGTGGGACCTCAGAGTTCACTTCCCAAGGCTACTTGAAGTCTGCGCCCCACATTCTGGCACAGCACTCCCCAAACACGCTGGCTGCTGCTGAAGCAGGCTGAAGTGTGTCTCCAGCGGTGGCTCTAGACTTTGGCAGCGCACACTCAGTGCTGATTCTTTGGGCGCACAGAATGCAAGAGCTGTGGAGGCATGCCTTCCTCCTCCAAGATGTCAAAGCATGTCTCAGAGAAGGCCCAGGCGGAGAACTGCCACAGGGGTGGAGCCACCACAGACAGCCCCCATAGGGCATTGCCTAGTGGAGTCCTGGGGGCCTGGCTGCCCCCAAGACCCCAGAAGGTAGAGCCATCAGTATGCAACGCCAGCCTGGGAGAGCCACAGGCATGTGACTTAAATATATGAGAGCTAAGGCGTAGATCCAGCAAAGCCAGCCAAGTGGGGCTACCCTGGGCCTTGGGGGTTCACCCTCTACCCCAGTGTGTCCAGGAGGTGGCACATAGAGTCAAAGACTGTTCTTCAGTCTTAAGATATAATGTTTTCCCTGTTGAGTTTTGGACTTATTTGGGACCCGTTACCCCATTCTTCCCTCTCTCTTTTGGCACTGTCCTGTGCCTGGCCCTCCATTGTATTTTGAAACTATATAACTTGTTTGATTTCACAGGTTCACAGCTGGAAGGAAACTTGCCTTGGGATGAATTGTACCTTAAATCTCATTCATGCAATGTTTGGATGAGATTTTGTACTTTAGACTCTAAAGTTGATGCTGAAATGAGTTAATGCTTTTGGGCTATTGGCGTGGAATGAATGTATTCCAGCTGTGAAAAGAACCTAGAGTTTGAGGGGGCAGAATCAAGAGAGGTTCTCTCTTACCCTTCTGCCTTCCACCAGGTGAAGATGCAGCAGCAAAGCTCCCAGCAGATGCTGGTGCCTGAATCTTGGAATTTCCAGTCTCCAGAACTGTGAGGAAATTAATTTCTGTTATCCAGCCCTAGGCATTCTGTTATGGCAGTACAAAATGAAGTAAAATGATGTATTAGGAGCTGGGGCATTTGGGAGGTGATTAGATCCTGATGTCAGAGCCTTCATGAATGGGATTCATGTCCTTATGAAAGAGACTGGAGAGAGATTTCTTGCCCCTCCCTCCATGTGAGATTAATGCAAAAAGGCCATTTATGAACCAGGAAGAGGGCCCTCAACCAGACACCAAATCTGCTGGAGACTTTACTTTGGACTTTCCAGCCCCCACAAGGCTGTAAACAACAGAAATTTATTCTTCACATCTCTTCCAGAGATGATATTTATGGTATTTTGTTACAGCGATTTCATTATAGCTGCCTGGATGGATTAAGAAAGGCTGTCTCCAGGTTTGGCAATTAAATTAAAAAGCTGCTGTGAACATTCATGTACAAGTCTTTGTGTAGACATAGGCTTTCATTTCTCTTGGGTAAATAGGAGTGTATTGGCTGGATCATATGGTAAGTGTTCGTTTAAAGTTTTCTGAAATAACCTACAGATTTTCCATAGCGATAGTATCATTTTATATTCTCATCAGCAGTGGGTGAGTGTTTCAGGTTCTCCTTCCTTCTGGCAGCATTTGGTATGGTCCGTCTCTTTACGATTAGCCACTCTAATGGATGTGCAGTGCTGCTGATTTGCATGTTTCTAAGGACAAGTAATGTTGAACATCTGTTCATGTGATTAGTTGCTGTATATTTTCTTTGGCGATGTCTGTTCAACTCTTTTGCCCATTATAAGATAATGGAGTTGTTTATTGTCTTATTGTTGAATTTTGAGGGTTCCTTACGTATTTGGATATCAGCTCTTTATCAGATCTATGCTATACAAATGTTGTTTCCCAGTCTGTCTTCATCCTCTTAATAGTGTACCATATGTTTAAGAAGACGAAAGTTTTTCAGTGTGGTGAAGTGTTTTTTTACAAATTGTGCTTTTGGTATTGAATCAAAGAAATCCCTTTCCAATCTAAGGTCATAAAGATTTCCTCCTATATATATTTTTAGAAGTTTATAGTTTTAGGTTTTACATTTAGGCCTAGGATTCTTTTCCACTTGATTCTTATGTATAGTAGAAGGTATGGGTTGAAGTTACCTTTTTGGATATGGATGTTTTTGCCTGTGGATATATAGATGTCAGAGTTAGTCTGACAGTATTTATTGACATTTATTTTCCATTGAACTAACTACCTTTATCAAAATCAGTGGTTCATGTGTTTCTGAGTCTATTTCTGGACACTGTATTCAGTTTCATTGATCTCTCTGTGTATGTTTATGCCGATACCACACTATCATAATTACTGTAGCTTTAAAATAACTCTTGAAATAAGGCGATGTTAGTTGTATGATCTTATCATTTTTTAAAATGTATTTTGGCTATACTGGGTTATTTGCATTTGCATTTGAATTTTACAATATGTTTGTCAATTTCTGCATTAAAAATCTCGCTGAAGTTTTGATTAAAATTGATTTGAATATCCAGTTAACTTGGGGGAGAACTGACACCTTCGCAATATGAGTTTTCTAACCCACAAACGTGGTGTGACTCTCCATTTACTTAGGTCTATTAAAGTTTCTCTGAAATATGGGCTGGTTTCCACCGTCTAGGTCTTTCATGTCTTTTGTCATGCTCATCTCTGTTTTTTATTTTTGTAGGCTATGGTGTAAGGAATATTTTTAACGGAAAATTTCAATTGTTTTTTTGCTAGTATACAGAAATAAAATTGTTTTTTATGCATTGATCTGATATCCCACAATCTTGTTAAAATGGTTTATTAATTCCAGCAGCTTTTCTGTAGATCCCATTGGATTTTCGTATCCTCTGTGAATAAAGACAGTGTTACCTCATCCTTTCCAATCTAGATGGCTTTTATTTCTGTTTTTTCCCTCCCACTTGTCACACTGGCTGGATCTCAAGTGTTAAACAGAAGTGGCAAGAGCAATATCCTTGTCCTGCTGCTGATTTAGAAGGAAAGCAGTCAGTCTTTATACCGTATGTTTGTAATAGTTTTTTCATGGATGCTCCTTCTCAAGTTGAGAAAGTCCTCTTCTCTTCCTAGTTTGCAGAGCTTTTGAAAACAAGGAAAGGAAGTTGACTTTTGTCAAGTTTTTTCCCATGTCTATTGAGATGAACCAATTTCTTCTTCTTAGTATGTTGAATTACATTGACTTAAGAAAAGTTAAACTTTTATTGAATTGTTGGAAACTTGGTCAAGATGTATTATCCTTATATATGTAGTTAGATTTGATTTACAAAGTTCTTTTGAAAACTTTTGCCAAAATATTCATGAGGGATACTGATCTGCAGTTTTCCTTCCTTCAGATTTACTTGTGATTGGGGGTCTCAGTAATTTTGACCTGAGAATAAACTCAGAAGTGTTCTCTACTTGTCAGAAGAAAGAAAGAAGGAGAGAGAGAGAGAGAGAGAGAAGAGAGAAAGTATTCTGAAGAGTTTACGTAGAATTGATATTCTTCCTTATATGGAAGAATTTATCCATATAAATAAATTTAGTAGAATTTATCCTTGAACTCATGTTTGCAGGAAGGTTTTTCACTAAAAATTAAATTTCTCTGATAGATGTAGGGTTATTCATGTTACCTACTATGTCTTGAGTTTGCTTCAGTAATTTGTCTTTGAAGAATTTGTTGCATCTGCATTGTGGAATATATCAGCATAAAGTTGTTAATAACATTCCCTTAGTCTTCTTTTTGACATCTGTAGGCCCTGAAATGATGTCACTGCTTTTATTCCCAATGTTAGTAATTTTGTTTTTTCTCTCTTTTGTTTTTGAATAACTAACTTTTTGTGTCATTGATTTTTCTGTATTTTTTTTTCTCTTTTATTGACTTCTGATGTTTATTATTTTCTTTCTTCTACTAACTTTGGGTTTAATATTACCTAATTTTTGGAGTTTTATAAAGTGGAAGCTAAGGACATTGATCTGAAACTTTCTTTTTTAAAAATAGACTTTCAGTGGTTGTAAATTTTCTTAAATCTTATTTAAGCAGCCCACAATGTTATGTTTCTGTTTTTATTCAATTCAAAAATCTCACTTATGCTCTTTTTATTTTTTCTTTCCTTTCTCCTGTTTTATTTTGAGTTATTTCTAATGCAATGTCTTCAAATACATTCACCTTTTATCCTGCAGAGTCTAGTGTATAGCTACTTCCATCTGTGTATTTTCATCTCAAATATTGTTGATTTTATTTCTAGAAGCTCAGCTTGGTCTTTTCTGGTATCTTTCAAGGATCTAGTTAACTTTTTGAGTATTGAGAATAGACTTATAATAACTTTAAAAATGTCTTTGTCTGTTAATCCTGACATTCAAAAGGGAAGGAGGATTAGCCCCATAAATACCACTCGTCTCCCATCAGACCCTCGCCTAACATTTCCCCTTCCCTCCCTCTTCATTCCATTTTATCATTTGTTTTCTCGCTTGGATGTATGTTTTTGTCATTAAAATTTTTTTTCTCTTTTCTGTTTTTAACCTTTTGGACATTTAGAGAGTCTCTTTTCTTCTTATGATGGGTCCCTTGTCACAGTGTTGTTTATGTTTGCAGAGCAGTGCCCTATAGTATATAATTGTGATTCCCTGAGTGTGGTCACACAATGATTATTGAATTCTAATAGATTTCACTCTGGAATTCATAGCCAGTTCACACACAAAAAAATGGAAGAATATGTCATCAAGAGTAAATTTATCTTTTAGCAAGAAACAAGCCAAAATATTACCTGACCCTCACGTTGTGGAGTCTATGGGTAACACTTCTGCATTTTCTCCCTGTTCCTAATTCTCAGAGGCAAAGAGGCTAATGATGCTAGTCACATCAGTCCATCTGTCCCCTTTCCTCCTGGAATATAATCAGTTGACATATCTTTGGCAGTCTGGGAGGCTAACCTGGCAGCTTCCTTTGCATCTGTCGTGCAGATTGCACGGGGAGCCCTTGCATCTCTTTTGCTGGGCATGATTCATGGAGGCTTGCTTAGTTGATGAGCTAGGACTCCTTTGATCAGGTCTGGTATGATGAGGGAGGTGGGGTGAGTTGAAATGCCAGATGAATTCTAAATGCTTTCATAGATCTGTAACTCAACGGAAAAATAAAAGGATTTGGTGGCACCTCTTTTGATAAGAGCCCTGAGCCCTGTTGAAAGAAACAGTGAACGTGGAGAAACAAATGAGAGCAGAAGCTTGTATTTAAGACCAATTTTCTTCAGTGAGAGTTTGCAGGATTTACCAGCTCAGTGACTTCAAAAATGTTTGGATTGGGAGTGCAGATATAAAGATATATTGCAGTCCTTTCTTCCAACCCAAGGGGACATATTGGACTTTTATACATCCTCTCTGAAGCCATGGGCTGAGAATTGAAAAACAGCATTTAAGGGTGAATGTGGGTATGGATTGGCATATGTGCTCCGTCTTCCTGTATTATCTGAGGTCCAGCTTCCCTGAAGGACTTGAGAAGGACGTGGTAAAGTGTTGCCAGGGTGGACGGAAGGAGAGAGGCCACTCTGAGCAGGGGAAGGAGGCTTATCCTTGGTGTTCAGGGATTGAGACATTCATTGGTCACTGAACAGATTGTGCTGATAGACTTTGCTTCTTTCCAGAAAATGTTCTTTCTCAAGCAGATATCTAGTAATATACTATTTTAAAGAAAAGCACATATAAGTTATGTTTGTTTCCAGGGCATTCAAAGGAAAATCACATTATTTTAATAATAAGGAAAAGCTTACACTTTGAGACTAGACCATCATTTAGGATAATGTGTTTCTTTAGAAACATGTTTCCTAACCTTGTGCTTAAAAATAATTGAAGTTTTAGAATTACACTTTCCATGCATTTAGCACTCTAAGGAATCTGGGGATCTGAAACTGCAAGGCCACCAGTAGGTGGAAGTATCCAAAAGAGACTCATGTTGCAAGGATTCTTAACAACTGTGTGGGTTTGGATATAAATGTGTTTAAAGAACACGTTTTCATGTATCATCTCTTTTAAAATTTCCCTACATTGGATTTTATCATTTGTTGACATTTCCTCACATTCACTGCATGTTGGCCATTGCTGGGGTGAGTACTGCAATGTCAGAAGAAGTGCAGTGTTGTCACGTCAGGGGTTGCAGAGCACAGATGCTCCATATGCGAGCTTTGTGCGGGAGCGTTTGACATCGAAGTCTCCCACCCCCATTGATGTTCAGGTCCTGTCAATTGGACTGCGGATCCCTGAGACCCTCTGCATGTTCCAGCCTGAGTGTGGTGAATGGGCCGACATGGCACGCGGCAGTGTGGCTGCTGGTTGCTGGGGAGGCAAGAGTCAGATTACCTGGGGCCCTGAGACGACAACCCCCTGTCTAGATTCAGCTAACTTTTGGTCCAGGGTCAGGCTAAGAGCATATACAGATTTGCTGTATTGAAAATCCATTCCATTCCGACTGAGTACATGGGGGTTGCACCAGGCAGAGTATATCTTTATCCCTCGGAAAAGATAATTGTCTGTATATGGGAGGTAAGATTGCAGGTCCCAGAGTTTGGAGTGCAATCCTGCACCTTTCTGCTCTATGTCAGTTTACTCATTGCTTGAATGATGATAATAATAATAATAATAATTGTAATAAAAATAGTAATACCAGTAGTACCTACCTTAAAAAGGTATGGGGTTTAGATGGAAAAGTGTATATGAAATGCTAACCACCATGCCTCGTCACAGGAGGCACTAAAAGCAGGTGGCTATTATTAAAATAAAAAACATAAAGTATGTGACAGACTGACAGAGAATGCCCTATTGATCAGCATGTATGTGCCTGTGAGAAGAAGGTAGACTCCTGTAAGTTCAATATGGGAAGAGACCTCAAAGCCTGCAAGAATTCCATCTTAGGGAGAAATAATTTCAGTTTCAAAACACTGTTCCTTTTTGTTTCTGG
The DNA here is from genome assembly GCA_963573385.1 of Cacajao melanocephalus. Lineage (NCBI taxonomy): Eukaryota > Metazoa > Chordata > Mammalia > Primates > Pitheciidae > Cacajao > Cacajao melanocephalus. Next base: position 49,719 of record CAUYLG010004332.1, on the reverse strand, counting down.
TTTTGTTTTGTTTTGTGGTTCCCCATGTAAATTTACTTACTAATTTCTCGCTTAAACCTACCACAGAAGAAAAGATTTGGGGGAGTTTTCATAGGTGGGAAGAAATGACAAATTGCCTCTCCATGCCTGAAGATGTAGTTTCCTTGGATTTACCATCTCAGTATCAAGAAAAAGCATCTTTGCTGTCTGTTTCGGCTTCTAGGATCTGGGAAGAACACCAGGATGTTTTGTTTATTTCATCTATCTGGAAGCTGTGGTCACCACATGTGTTGTTGCTGCTATCGTTTTGAACAGTTATTTGTTAGCTCAATTAAGAATTAGGAAAATCAAAGACTTTATTTTACCATCACTTATTTTTTTCTTTCATGCTTTTCCTTTCTTTACACAGATCTGAATTCCTGACCTGTGTATATTTTTTTCTCTCTGAAGAACTTATTTTAACATTTCTTGCAAAGCAGAACTGCTGTCAACAAATTTCCTTAATTTCTGTTTGTTTGAGAAACTCTGTTTCTCCTTTGCATTTCATGGATAATTTTGCTGAATACAGGATTCTAGGTTGTTAGTCTTCTTCTTTCAACAATTTGAATACGTCACTCTACTCTATGTTCTCATGGTTTCTGAAAGAAAATTTGATGTAATTCTTATCCTTTCTCCTCTTTCTTCCAGATCTTCACTCTATTATGTTTGTTCTCATGGTTTCTGGAAGTCTGGTGTAAATCTTATTCTTGTTCCTCTAAAGACAAGGCGTCTTTTCCTTCTGACTTTCTTGAAGATCTTTTCTTGGTCTTTGGTTTTCTGCAGTTTGAGTATGATATGCCAAAGTGTACATTTTTGGGGGTCATTTATTCTGCTTAGTGTTCTCTGAGCTTCCTGCATCTATGGTCTAGTGTCTGTCATTAGTTTTGGAAAATTCTTAGCCATTGTTACGTTGACTATTTCTTAAGTTCCTGTCTTTCTTCTGGTATTATCATGACGTATATATTTGTTATACCTTTCATAACTGCCCCATGGTTCTTGGATATTCTGTCAATGTCCTTTTTCTCTTAATTTTTCAGTTTGAGAAGTCTCTATTGACATATTTGTAAGCTTACTGATTCTTTCCCCAGCTATGTCTGATCTCCTGATGGGCCCATCAAAGGCATTCTTTGTTGCTGTTACAGCGTTTTTGGTTTCTAGCATTTTCTTTTGATCCTTATTTAGTGTTTTTATCCCTCTGCTTACATAACCCATCTGTTCTTGCATACTGTGCACATTTTTTCTATTAGAGCCCTAAGTGTATTAGTCATAGCTATTTTTTATTTTTTGTTTGATAATTACAAAATCTCTGCTGTATCTAAATCTGACTCTGATGCTGGCTCTGTCTCCAGACTGTGTATTTTGCCTTTTAGTGTCTTTTGTAATTTTTTGTTGAGAAACAGACATGATGTAGTGGATAAAGAGAACTAAGTTAAATCAGTCTTTATTGTGAGGCTTTATGTATATCTGTTTAGGAGTTTGACTGTATTTACTCTTTGCTGTAGCTGTAGATGTTAGAGGTTAAATTTTCATCTATGTGCTTGTTTTTGTCTTCTCTTTCGTCTTTGGGTTTCTCTAGACATTCCTCCTTAAATAGAATCTGAGCCTTTCAGTTCTTCAGTGGTGATTCCTTGTTATTATACAAGAGCTCTGTTAGGGTCATGGTAAGTTATCGGCGAGAAGTGTTTTATATTTCTATGATTAGGTCGCAGTTTTTAGTGAGTCTGTGCCCCTGAGCTATGACCTTCCCAAGTGCTTCTCAGCTCTTTTTCTCCCCCTTAAGTGAGACAAGAAGAATAGATTTGTCCGGAGTTAGGTATTTTCCTTCCCCTATATTGATTATGCTCTAGTAAAGTAATTATCCTTGCATGGGCATTTGATAAGGGGAAGAAGGCACTGTGGGTGGATTTTAAGATGATTTCTTTTATAAACATTTTTTCTCCTAAGAGGCAAGATCTCACTATGTTGCCCAGGCTGTTCTCAGACTCCTGGCCTTAAGTAAGTCTCCTACCTGAGCCTTCTGCATAGCCGAGAGTACAGGTGTGAGCCACTAAGCCCAACTGAAGATGATTTCTTTTCCCCTCTTCCTGCTGGAAACACAAGGGGATTTTTCTGTTGTCTTCATCTGAGAACTTGATGGGCCTATTGGTGGCAAAAACTCTCAAGAGTATAGAGTCTCTCCTAAGACTGGGCCCCCAGGAATTATTAACTCTCCAGGTAGGCTGTGCTCCATCTACAATCTGCAGCAAGTATTCAGCATATGCCCTCTATGTTTTCCCACAGTTGCTGGCTACAACAGCAGTTTCTCATCTTAGTGAGCTGTGATTCTCTGTATCTGTCTCTCTCTCCAGTTTTCAGGGCTTTGTCCTATGGATTCAGTTTTTGGATGGATCTAATAAGAGTTGTTTTGTTTGTTTGTTCAGCTTTTTGTTGTTGTCGTTGTTGTGAGAATAGGAGTGACGAACTTCAAGCTCTTTACCTGTTGGAGTGGGAAGAAGTCTGCCAGTGGTTTCAGGATCACCTCCTCTGGGAGTGGGGAGTGTAGCTCTCACGTGGTGGAAACACTTCTCTGGTGGGACTCCTCATACCAGGCCAGCAGGGGCATATGAAATGCCTGTATTCAGCATGATCTCGTAGGAGAAATCCCTTTCCTTTTCCTCTCTTATGTTTCCTCTTGCTGTTTCATTTTTTCTGGAAATGTTTGGAGACTGTGCTAGGAACGCTGAGCCAGCTTGGGGTGCTGCCAGTAATCAGCTGAGTGAATCCAGGCAACTCAATAATCTTTCTGTGCTTTGGATTTTCTTACCTGTGAAAACATTTACTGATACATGTATTGTTCGCCTGATTCTTGTTAGAATCAAATAAAACAACGTACAAAGGCTCTTTAGAAGGAAGAATCCCTGTCGATGGATTATTGGTGTGGATTTACTTTGGCCAGCTGTAACTGTTGTGACATTAGAGCCTTAACATTTGAAAGACATTTGAACCTGGGTGCGGGAGAGATCTTCCTGTGCTGTTCTGGTCTTCATGGACTCCAATGTTTGCATATATTCTCCCTCGATCCTTCATGTAATCTATAGTTTTCTTAAAGTTAGGATCTAAATCATTTGCTCTATAGGGAAAATTTTTGTCCAATAGAAAAGAAATGAACTTTACTAAAAACTGGACGCATTAGAACTAGGCTAAGTCAAACGGGATTTCTTATTCTGATTGTGTGTAGTTCTGATTCACAGAGCATCCTAGTTTACGTGCATTTATACTATACCGTTATCAAAACAGTGTAAATAATATGAAAAAGATATTCTTCTCTGCCTTCATTCCAAAAGCTATTGGCATTATTGCATGTAGACTTGTGACTAAAGTAAATATGCATGTATCCTTATCAGCTACCACCAAATAGCAGTCAGCCATGCATGATGCAGAACGTAAGCCCTCAGCTGTTTTGAGTGCAAAACTTAGGGAATTAATAATAACAATTTAATGCCATCTCTAGCTTCCAAGCTAGAGTCAAAATACTTGCTTTTTTGAGTTGATTATAGTCTTGGAGGGATAGAAAATTAGTTTTGGATTATAACGGATTGTTTTACCAAATACTCGTACCCAAAGATTTCACAGAAATACAAAGGAGTGTTTTGTGATGTTCAAACATGGGAACTTTTGTATCCGAAAAGGTTTCTGCTGCCACCAAGAAAAGGTAATTTAGCTGTTATTACCTTTCTCCTGCACACAATCTGTTCGACCTCTTATTTCTATGTAATGTTCAAGTGTATTTCAGTTGGAGCTCCTCTCACTTAGACTACCACAAACCAGAAAAGGGATTGTTTCTGAGAAGAAGATCACCTCCATGAGATTAACTCATGTTTGGAAGGCAGAAAAGATACTTGGCTTGAAGCCAGTCGATATTGAGTTGATCAGTGTGGGAGGTATTCAAGCAGAGGTTGATATGTTCTTCTGCGTTATTTACAATTCCACTTTTTTTGTAATTATGTTCTCTTTAGTCCAGTTTACTATAGACTGATATATGGCAAGCTACTGAGAAGAATCAGTAAATTCTAATCATAGTCACTTAAACCAACACACGACCCTGGTGTAAGGCTCCAGTAAGCAGGTTCATTATAACAGATACAATATAAATAATACGTTTTTATTAAGGGTGCTAAAACTAGAAGGTACACCATTATATTTGGAGGATCCATGAGATGCACACAGGAATGGGTTGTGGGTTAGATTACTGGGTCACTGCCAAGGCCTTTCTTTATATGTTTGTTTTTCCAGCTGGTTGAGAATTTTTGAAATGACCTAAAAATTGGGTCTTGATATCAGTAGGTAGGAAATTAATTAAGTGTAGGAGAAGAACCCCAAGGGAAGGAGCAAATAAGTAACCTTGTTTCTTGTAATTCCTTTTTCATGAGATTAGGTCATTAAACAAATTGTGATTCGATTTTTCTTCTTCCTCCCCTTTCCCGAAGAACCTGATTGCAAATTCCTTTCGCCATGGGTCATTTACTTGCTATCTATCCTCCTTACTCTGAGAGGCTGCAAGCTCAGCTGAGGTGGCTGCCTGGAAGCAGAGTGGATGTAATGAATGGAAGGTATGCTGATAGGGCCAGAGGCTCCCTGGGGTGGCCTTTTTGGGATTCACCCATGCGAAGTCCTCTAATCTTTTTACTTTCTATTGTTCCGGCTTCTTTTTTCTTCTCCCGTTTTTTGCATCTTGATGGTTCTTTCCTTCCCTACTAGGAAATGTATAAAGAAATCATTTCTTTCCTTCATGTCACCACAAAAACTTATACATAAAACTCATATATTTAAAAAGGGAATAGAGGAAAGAAACGAATGCATGAGGAACCCAAGGGATGCGAGAGAAGATGTGAATGAGAGACAGAGCAGGGAGAGCAAGATTGGGCCTCAGTGTCTCAGCCCCACATCAGAAGGTGTTCGCTGTCCAACCTGTGCTAAAATCATCCCGAAGAAAAATGGAGGCGAGGGAGAGAAGGGAATAAGGACGGAGAATGGGAAGATGCATTATGAATTATGAACTCAAGGAGGGAGAGTGAGTGGGAAGGGGAGAAGAGGGCTCAGTTGTGCTGGGGTTTGAGAGAGGAGATCTGTAGGACAAATGCGATTGGTCAGAATGCTTGCATTTCCACTGACGTAATCATGCATCTAATGATGACAGGTGTTACATAACGCCTTGCACAAGAGATCAAGACTCTCTCTCTGTTCATCTGTCCGCTTTGCTTGTCTCCTGTGAGCGCTTGCCACCTGATCCACATTTTGTCCTAATGTTTATGGTGACACCAGCGTGCAGGGCTGAGAGTTGATTTGAATTGGCTCTTTTGTATCTAGGCAGTTGCTTCTGTTCCCAGGTACGTATACGAGTGAACTTAGGATTTAATAAAGCTCTTTGAAATTTTAAAACCTTCACCAGATTCTAAATCTCACATATACATATATAATCTTTGTCTCTGAAAAGATGGTATTGATTCCTTTAGAGCATGTGTGAAGAATCTTCTGCTTCTCTGATTTCCTTATCCCCCATCCCCAAAGGAACACAAACAACCACAAAACCATTATTGGCCTAGCGTCCTAGAAGCTTCCTCCACAGACAGAGAATGGTAAAGTGCTGGTTCAGCCTCAAGTCAGCCTTCGCTCCTGCCGAGGTTTAGAGTGGGAAGGGCTGGCGAGGATCATAGAGCTGGTGATGGGTAGCGGGCACCCTCTGGTCATTCATTCCAGTGCCAGCAGCTGGCATTTGCTCATCCTGTCCCATTGATCACATGGCCGGATGTTCCCACGTGGTGTTTGTCCTGTGCCCAGAACAGTCGTCTATCTAGTAAGCAGGACTTGCAGGGAGGAAAAGGTACCGGATATACCCGCCATCGACTCCTAACTATGTCATGTGTCTCCCTTTAGTTTATGGAAATCAGTGACTGATTTTGAGCTTTCCACTCAAATGACCAGTCTTGTGATCATTATGAAATAGAGAAAACTTTCCTTTTTTTTTTTTTTGAGATGGAGTTTCGCTCTTGTTGCCCAGGTTGGAGTGCAATCATGTGATCTCAGCTCACTGCAACCTCTGCCTCCTGGGTTCAAGCGATCCTCCTGCCTCAGCCTCCCAAGTAGCTGAGATTACAGGTATGTTCCACCATGCCCGGCTAATTTTGTATTTTTAGTAGAGACGGGGTTTCTTCATGTTGGTCAGGCTGATCTCGAACTCCTGACCTCAGGTGATCCACCCGCCCCGGCCTCCCAAAGTTCTGGGATTACAGGTGTGAGCCACCGCACCTGGCCAAGAAAACTTTCTAATTTTAGTTTCTTTCGCTTTTTGACTGAAGGTGATATGTCATAAAGTCAGGGTGTCTTCCTCAGTGATAGGTTGTCCACTGGATTCAAAAGGCGTGCTCTCGAAAAGACGAAAGTTAGTAAGATTTAGTAACTTGTAATCTACTAAAAATTAAAATAATAGCTGTTTATTCTAGGTAATTATTTGGTTTGAAGAGGGGCTTCTTTTTAAATGCACATTTTCTAATGATGCGAAAAGAACATTCATCACAGAAGTACTTATTAAAACTCTGTCAGCAGGTGTAATTAAACAGGGCCAGATATGCTATAGGGCAGCAGAAACAATCAGTATGGAAAATGTGAGACCTGCCCTATTTTGCTTTTGTCAGTCGAACTTTTATCAATTAAATGAAAAACAAAAGGATGTGATGGCTGTAAACATTTTCTATTATACCATTTTTTTTATTGTTCTGAGAAACAATTCAGAAGGAAGGGAGAGAGAGAAGGGAAGAGACGAAAGAATGACGAAAAGAGAGAAGGGAGAGATGGGAGAAGTCGGCGGCGGAGAGGCCGGAGCGGGGGAAAGAGTAAAGAAGAAGCCGTGTGGTGTTGAGGTGTGTCAGTCGCGCTAATTTAAGGCCCTGCGCAAATGTCTTCTGCTAGCATCCCCTCCCTCTTTTGTATCTAGGCAGTTGCTTCTGTTCGCAGGTACATGTACGAGTGAACTTATGATTTAATAAAGCTCTTTGAAATTTTAAAATCTTCACCAGATTCTAAATCTCACATGCACATATATAATCTTCATCTTTGAAAAGGTGGCATTGATACATTTCTTGTGAAATACCCTTAAATTATGAAACTGCAAGAGAAAGCTGAATATGTAAGTGTTCAATCCAGCCCCCCAGAGCCCAGCGAAGAGTCATCTGACATGGGATGACGAGTAGGTTCAGAACACCCAGAGCCTCCTTCCTGCACCCTCACTCCCCAGGGTGGCAGGGAAAGGCCCTAGGTCCCAGAGCCAGCTCGCTGTCCCTTTGCACCCCTTGGCATGGAGCCGCGTGGCGCGCCACAGCTGGCGGCTGGCTGCGTGGTCATCTAGCTTGTGCCTGTTTTTGCTGAGCTTGTCAGTTCCACCTTGGCACTTTCCCAGATACAGCTACTACTGATACAGTAACTTCCATTTTGTGGAGAACCATCACACTCTAGGTAGAGCTTCTGTCAAATATATTCCTTCCAAAGCAGACTGTGCAAGCTGGCGATTCACAGTGACTCCTGGATGGCATTCCATGCCAGGTGCCCTGTGGTTCAGTAGCATCACTGTGTTGGCACGCTAAGGAGGCCGTGTTCGTGCTGTCTCAGCACTTCCCTGGGACACTGTCAGGGCAATGCAGGGTAACACTGCTGGCCTGTTACCTTCACTTTGTGAAAATCCTTTGATCTGGGGTATATTTCCATTAGTTATGACACTGTTATGAAATTAATTGTTAAAGCCACACAGTATGACCATCTAAATGTTTGAGTTGTCAACACTTATTCTTGCCTTCTGATAGGAATTGCGTGAGTTTTAGGGCTTTAGGTATAGTAATGGATTGGTTGTTTATCAGTATCACCTGGTTATTTATCAATATCACTTTGTGAGGGTACTGTATATTCTCAACAACAGCAAAGAGGTGGGAATGCCCCCTGAAAATTCCAGCGACATCTCATCTTCATTGTTGAAAATATATTTTTACTTCCAGTCCTTCTTCAAAATAGTTGGTGGTCCTTTTTATGGCAGTCATTTATATTTTAGGAACATAAGAACCACCTTAGAAATGGGTGCAGTGGCTCATGCCTGTAATCCAGCAACTTGGGAGGTAGAGGTGGGAAGATCCTTGAAGCCAGGAGTTTGACACCAGCCTGGGCAGCATAGCAAGACCCCATGTTTCTAGGAAAAATGAAAAACTAGCCGGGTGTGGTGGCACACATGTGTAGTCCCGGCTACGCAGGAGGCTGAGGGAAGATAGTCTGAGGCCAGGAGTTCAAGACCAGCCTGAGCAACCTAGTGAGGTCCCTCTCTACAAAAAAATTTTAAAAATTTAAAAATTCAGCCAGGATTGGTGGTGCACACCTTTCATCTTAGCTGCTTGGGCAGTATGACGCAGGAAGGTCACCTGAACCCAGGAGTCCAAGGCTGAAGTGAGCTCTGTTTGCATCGCTGTCCTACAGCTTGGGTAACAGAGTGAGACCCTGTCTCTAGGGAAAAAAAGGACCATGTTACCTACTGAGATCAGTCCAAATTTCCTGCCGTCGGCTGCACATCTGTGGGTCTTTATAGCCATCTTTTTGACAAGTTAGAGGCCATGCTTATTATCACCAGATCCCTTTATAATTTACTCTGAATAAACTGTTTCATAAATGTATTGAAAGTAATCTTGAATCTAATTATTTCTTTTTGTCCTGCATTACTTTTTGAGATAACCTATCTTGTTTGTTACCTAACATTGTATCATTTTTTTCTAAATTATATCTTTTTATACTCATATGGGGTTGCACATAACACAAATACTTGGTCAAGTATGTTCAGAAATATAGAAAACAAACCCAAATTTTCTTTTCCCTTGGGAATTGTACTTTTATAGACTTGGATCCTATCTTCGTGTCTTCCGCCATTCTGATCATCAGTCATTCATGCCTCCATTCCTCTATCACCAGCTCCATCTCATGGGGGGATGCCTTAGCCTCTGTGCAGCAAGATTCCTCAGCTCTGCTAAGAATTGCCTTAGTTGGCTTCCCTGTAAGCAGACCCTGAGAAGACGAGCTGAGAGGAAGGGGCTTCATCTGAGAGGATCCTGAGTGCTGGCAGAGACCCAGGCAGGAGGGCAGCCACAGAAGCCCCAGCCTGGAGCTTCATCCCACGGGACCTTTCATCGTCATCTGTCCCCGAGGAAAGGCGGGGGCACAGAGCACACACATCTAACGTTATCACACTTCACTTTAGATATTGTGTGTTTCTTTTTTAAAGTTTCTTTTACTATTTTTATTTGCATTTATTTGATTTCCACTGTAGTTAATTGGTCATTGCTTTTCGTTTTTTTTGTTTTGTGTTGTTTTGTTTTGTTTTTTGTAGTAGAGACGGTGTTTCACTGTGCTGGCCAGGCTGGTTTCAAACTCCTGACCTTGTGATCCACCCGCCTCAGCCTTCCAAAGTGCTGGGATTACAGGTGTGAGCCACTGTGCCTGGCCAGATACTGTGTTTGTACAAACTGAAGGTTTCTGGCAGCCCTGCGCCCAGCGAGGCTGTCGGTCTCGGTTTTTCAACAGCATTTGGCCCTTAGGGTGTCCCTGTCACATGTTGGTGATTCTTTTAGTATTTGAAACTTTTCTGTTATTATTCTGTCTGTCATGGTGGCCTGTGGTTAGTGATCTCTGATGTTACCACTGTAATTGTTTTGGGGCATCATGAACAGCGTCCACAGAAGACGCGAGCTTAGTCCATCAGCGTCATGTGTTCTGACTGCTCCACCAGCTCGCTCTCGCACTCTCTCTCTCTCTCTCTCCTGTTTTTGTGTTTCCCTTTCCCATCCCCCTGAAGCAGGAAAGGCCGAGAAACAAACCTCTTGAACACCGAACTGAGAAGGAAGTGGTGATTTATTTGGCCAGGAGCAAAGTGGCATAGTTGCCTGACAGCCAACCTCAACTCACAAAGAAAGTCCCTGCCCTTTTAAAGGCTTACGACTCTGGAAATTACATGTGAAAGCGTCTTGGGCTTATAACTCTGGAAATTACATGTAAAAGGGTCTTGACCTATGAGGTGGGCGTGGGGTGGGGGTTTGATGCTGTTTAAGTGCAAACATTGCCTTCTGGAAAGATTCCTCCATACCATGCCTGTGATCTATAGGAGGGTGATTAAGGTGGCACCTGGTCTGCCAGCCTTTACTTCTCCTATTGAGATGCAGTGTGGAAGTCAAGGGCGAGGTAATCTTAGATGCTTAGGTCTCCTTCCTCACCCCGAGAGCCAACACTGTTGGAAACAGGCCCGTTTCTACAATGGCCGGTAACTGTCCAAGTGCAAGGAGGAGCTGCATGTCCCTCACTGTAAATCAGAAGCTAGAAATGATTAAGCTCAGTGAGAAAGGCACACTTAAAGCCAAGACAGGCCGAAACTAGGCTTCTTGCAGCCACGTTGTGAATGCAAAGGAAAGGTAAGTGAAAGAAATTACAATGCTACACACTGCTGCATTCTGGTGCACTTTCTTCCCGTGTGTGAACATTCCTCTCATACTCTTCATCATTTCTTCTCCTCACCTGGACTGACTGCCTTCAGCTGCATTTCCCCATCCCCACCTGTGGCCATCAGACTTCCACCCTGCATCCAGGTATAGGTGGCAGTGTGGGGGTGCACCTCTTGTCTCTTCAGTGTCAATTCCCATCCTCCTGGGTGGATCCAGCCTTGTGTGTAAGTTTCGGACTGAAGGAAACGTTAGGGTCTTCAGGGGACATCCTGAGAGTATTCCTCACCCCCTTCCTAGGTTTCAAAATGAGAGCATGGAGTTGTTCATTTGGTAAGTCAGTCTATTAACTTAACCATGCACACCCTGAAGCACCTCCTGCTGTCAGTCTTACACTTAAATCTCACTTCTAAAAGTTCTGCTGTGGTTTTTCCCATTCCTTGGTGGAAGGGAACCTATTATATTCCTTATAATAACTCAGCAGCATTTGAAAACCCGGAAGTAGATTTGTGCCCTCCCCCTTCTAGGTCAGTTATGAAAACGTCGCAGCGACCTCCACACCTCCCTAGAGAGGTCTCCAGTTCTCTGAATGGAGACAGTCTTCATACAGTCTTTTTCCTTTTCCACAAGCCAGGTCCCCATTCATAAGTGTAAAATCCTATATAGTTTCAGAGCTGATAACAGGTTGTTTGTGTTTTGTTCCCCCACTCCCCTGAGCATTTGGTGGAAAAGCCATGAAAGTGTTTTCAAGTCTAAACTTGTGATGTATATTGAGTTTCCTCCTGTCTTCCAGCTCCAGGAGATGCAGGTGGCAGAGCATCTTCTCACATAGGTCAGGTTCACTTGTGTCTTCTCTGCTAAGACAATCACGTCTGCACGTAGAGATCAATGGAAAGGTGTCAGTCTAATCCATTCGTTCATTCGTCAGCCCTTTAAAGCGTTTACCATATATTAGAACTGGGCTAGGGGCTGGTGATGGAGCAAAGAACAGACCAACTGGGTAGCCCTCATTCCCCACCCCACCCAGCGATGAGCCATTTCCTACCAGGAAACCTAGTGGTGGGGGAGCTTTGAAGTAAAACTGACCCTTGGACACCTAGAAGAACTTCCAGCTCACATAGGCTGTTTTTATTTTGTAATAATACTATGTATTGATTATTTCAGTTCTCTTAAACATGTATTATAAATGGTTTTTTTATTTTATAATAGAGGCCTGATAAAAGAGTGTTTAGAATCCGTATGACACAATATCCAACATTGGCAGCCGGCAGCATTATGGATGCAAGAATTTTTTGTGAGCAGCTCTCACCTTGCTGGGCTGGGGAGTCTGTTGAAGCAGAGGCAGAAGCGTAGGCCCTGATTCCCAAACCTTTGCTGAGTTTGTTCCTAGAACCCAGCGAGCCCGCTGCTGGGGGCAGTGGCGGAGGCGGCACTCTCTGGTAGCCAACAGCCATTCAGGCCACAGCTGCATGAGCTCCTGGCACTGTGAGATCAGCTGCTCTTCAGGCTTTAGGCTGGCTGGCCCACCATGCCCCCAGGTTGCCAAGTGTTCTGGGAGGCCAATGGGTATATTTGCAGGGCAGTGATGGCCTCGAACTGAGGGGCAATACTCCCAGTGCAGGGAGGATAGGGGATGTCTTTTCAGAGCCTCAAGTCCTCCTACCTCATTGTGTAACGATACTAGGCCTCCAGGCATGAGGGTGTGTAGTCCCTGAGTGGGTACAAATCCATCATTATTTCTTTTCTTTCCTTTCTTTGTTTCTTTTTGTATTTTTTTAAGCGGAGTCTTGCTCTGTCACCCAGGCTGGAATGCAGTGGCACAATATTGGCTCACTGCATCTTCTGCCTCCCAGGTTGAAGCAATTCTCCTGCCTCAGCCTCCTGAGCAGCTGGGACTACAGGCAGGCACCACCATGCCTGGCTAATTTTTGTATTTCTTTAGTAGAGACAGAGTTTCACCATGTTGGTCACACTGGTCTCAAACTCCTGACCTCGTGATCCACCCACCTCCCACCTCCACTGCCCAAGTAGCTGGGACTAGAGGCATGTGCCACCATGCCTGGCTAATTTCTCTTTAAAAAAATTTATTTGTAAGGTCAGGATCTTGCTATGTTTCCCAGGCTGGTCTCAAACTCCCGCCCTCAAGCTGTTCTTCCCACTTGGCCTTCTGAAGTGCTGGATTATAGGCCTGAGCCGCTGCACCTGGCCGTTCTTTTACATCACCAAAAATGCATTTCCAAGTTGCAGGGCCTGGGGATGTCTGGCATTGATTAGAACCAACATAAACTTACAGTTTCTGTTTTGTAACATGGAACATTGCATCTATCTCAGCTCTTAAAAACATAGAGAAGGACAGTAATCCACAGCCCATTGGAGGAGGGACAGAGGGACGTTTCTGGGTGCTCTGACTTTGCATACCTTAGCATGGTCACGCATGAGCGGACCACATCATGGTCAGGGGCAGCATCTGGGTTCTGGCAGCTTCTTCTTTCCCATACTGGGGGGGCAGAGTATCAGGTTGGATATTATTTATGTTTTAAATAATCTGATTTTGAGGGAAAGTAATAGGCATTTAAATATTTGCATTGATTGTTTTTCGCCGAGGAAGGAAATGGAAGGCAAATATATCATCCCTTCACCTTAACTCATTTTGAGTCTAAGTTCTGAATGAAATGAGGAAGGAATCCAGGATGATTGCATCCATTTCTAATATTAGAAATGCCGCTGGTTGGTTGGTTTGTTTGTTTTGCATTACATCCAAAAGATTGAAGGCAGCTCCAAAATACATAATACGATTTTTAAAAGGAAGAGATTTGAAATCAGGTCTAAAGGAAAACAAGAATTAGAACAAAGTAATATAAAGCCATGAGGCGGGTTCATCTTTAAAAAAATGCAGGCATTCATGGCTGCCACAATCACAGGAGGAAAGACACAAGTTTGCTTCCCTTTTTCAAGCAAGCAGCATAAAGGACACAGGATAGTTATTCAAGAAGAATGTGGCGTTCCTGGACCTAAGTTTGACAACAAACCCCTCTACGGGGCCTCACAAAGGGAGGATGCTGCGTTTTCCACCCACTGCTGCCACCGTTTTAAAGCAGTCCGTCTCTCAGTGATGATGTTGATCATAAGAATACTGATGCCTACTTGTATTTCTCATATCCAGTTCTGTAGATCAGTAGCTAACAAAGGTTAGCTGCCTTGTAAATGGTTGACATGGCAGTCAATCTGACCGCCACGCCTTTGCTTTTAATCACGCGGTAAATGAAGAGAACAAGTTAGAGAATTTTTACTCTGAAAGGCAAGCATCCCCTATGCCATGACGCATACTGAACAGTGTTCCCATGTGTCATTTTTGGCTACAATAGAATTTGACTGTTACAGCAAGAAGAGTCAATTTCATAACAAGGCTGTAGGACGCCCATGGTGTAGGATATAGGGTGTGAGCAAGGGAAGACTAGGGGGCCAGTTCTTCCAAAGTGGGGGTTCATTTCGCTAGCAGTGTTAGGAAGGGAGCAAGAGTGATAAAGAACCTGAAAACCACCTGTCAGCCTTCTGCAGAGAAAGAGAGCCAATAGGACGTATACAGAGACATCCTTGGTTTAAGGAGTTGGCTCACACAATTGGGAAGGCGGGCAATTCTGAAATCTGCGGGGCAGGCCAGTGGGCTAGAGACCCAGGAGACAGTTGATGCTGCAGCTCTGGTCTCAGGCAGTCTTCCTCCTGGGAGGACCTCAGCCTTCTTCAGGACCTTCAGCTGATTGGACAAGGCTCACCTTCATCATGGAGGGGAATCTGCCTCACTCACAGTCTATTGATTTAACTGTTAATCCCATCAGAAAAATGGCTCCATAGCAACATCTAGACTTGTGTTTCAACAAACATCTGGGCACTATAGCCTACCCAACAAAATGAATGACACGTGAAACTAACTACCACACCAGGTTATGAAAGAAATAGAGGGAAGCTGCTAAGAAAGTTAATCTGTAGAGAAACCTGGCCACAGATCAGGGATACGTCTCTCCACGTATGATTGACAAGTGCCTTAGGGAGTGAGGAGTTAGATTTATGCTGTGGGTCCAATGGGTCTCAGCCCCGGGATTTAGCTTTTTGTCTGACCCAGGGAAGAGCAGCCTGCCCTGCTCGGTGGAATAGGCTGATTCCCCCACCTCCAGAAGCTTTCTGGAAGCAGTGAGATTGGCTCTGGGCTTTTGTGGAGGGAACTGTTTCTGGTGCTGGGTGGTCCTAGATCCAGTTCTGATATTCTCTACTATTCTCTGTTAGACATTATTTAACTTAAAACACTGTGATCATCAAAACTGATTTCCTTTCCAAAACAAACGGTCAACCTGACCTTGAAAATGGGGAGGTGGGGTGAGGTGGGAACAAGCATCTGGGTTTGTGACGTGAATGTGTAATAGACACCACATCATAGAGGAATGCGTGTGACCAGATCAGAGCGAAATGCTGGTACGCACGTGTGACTTCTCGAGCAGGTGAGTGCAGTTCTCACTGTTTTATTCTGAACATTCAGGGAGAATATTTTAGAAAGGCTGATGGCAGCCTGTGCTCACCCTAAGGAGGTCAGAAACAGATCTCAGCGGATACTGTAGTCATGTGGCTCAGTGAGTGAGGGGCTAAGAAGCAAGTACCAGAGGACAGGGGACTGTCCCATAAAAAGAGTTAGTGTTTTTATTTTGATTTTACACATTCAGCTAAGACAGCAGCCTACACCTCATGTCCCATAGGAATGACAGAAGTGCTGGTTTCGTTGCCAACGATGTAGAACATGTGCGTGCCAAGGGGTCCGGATGCTGGAGGTGTGTCTGCAGGTCCCAGGCCTCCTATTCCTACCGACCTGCCTAGAGCGACCCTGCCCTGTGGGGCTCCACAGAAAACAGTCTTCCCTGAGCTCCCCCAGTCTGTCTCCGTACTTGAGATTTGCCTTATTCTCCGTAGAAACTCACACCAACATTTTATGGATTCCCATTAACAGAAACTTGACAATCAGGGGATTCCTCTGCTTCTTGAACTGAACCCGGCCTCAGTGAGGTGCACTTTTCATCTGGGACAGAGGAGCCCTGGCCCCCAGCTGCCTTTTTGCCCCCAGCAACCGGGGCTCCAGGACAGCAGCTTCCCCGTGTGTGCCTGGCTGCCCTTCAGGACTCGCCTTTGTGGGTGGGTTGAGCGCCACGTCATCTCAGAGCCAATCCCTCCACACTTCCTTTAGAATCTCTCTTCTGTCTGTTGCCCTGGCTTTCTCTCTCTTGTTCTTCCTCTCTGTGTCTCTCTCCCCTCCCTTTGCCTCTCTCACTCTCACTTTCTGTCTTGTCCTGTGTTGCTCTTTCTCCCTTTGGCTTTCTCTTTCTCTCTTTCTTGGGCTCTCTCATACAATAAGATTCCCAGAGAAGCATGAGAGAGCACGGGACCTGCACAGGCTGTTGCCAGCATCTTCCCGCATGCTGCCATCAGGTGTGTTAGGAACACCGTGCTTGCTTAAGGCCAGGAAAACAACATTGTCGGGAGCGTGAAGGAGGCACTAGAATGTGAACCATTTAATTTAGAATAAGAAATTGTCAGCAGCCTAAGAATGGAAGTCCGCAGGGCCAGCTCGTTTTCTTCCTGCACTCAGCCTCCTGAGAGGCCAGGTCCGATAAGGAGAGTGTGGCTGTGGTAGGTGAAGACAAAAATCACAAAGGATTGAGCGAGTCCATCTGGAGACAGTCCTGTCCCAGCTGTCACGTGGTTCTGCTCTCTTGTTTTGGGCTTTCGTTTCTTTGGTGTGACACCACTCTGTTATTGGCACTAGTCAAATTGCTAAAATGCTCACACAGTGTAGTTTTACATAGAGCTGGCCCCCAGTGCCTAATTGGAAACTAAATTCCCGACCTCTCCTTCACAGATGCAGTGGAGGCCGCTTCATGTGTTGTGAGGCCCTCGCTGCCCTCCTGGGTGCTGATCTCTGGGTAAAATTGGGAGGACAATTTTATTTCCCTGATTTACGAATTCTTACGGGAACGTCACGATGGTCCTTAAATATGAACAAAACAGGAGCCAAACTACCAAAGTTTCGTGGGTCAACTTCAAGATAAATACACAAGAAGCCAGAGCAAAGAAAGTGAAAAAGAAATCGGATCCTCCGTATCACAATGGAGCATTGTGATTTTGGTTCTCTGTACTGTAAATTCTCTGTCTTTTCCTCTTCTTGGAATGCGTAAGGAAGGCTGCTCTACCTTGACTTCCTTCTCCTGGATCCCCAGAAATTCGGTGGGTGGTATTTTCCTCAAGCTTGAGCCCTAGAATTCTGTGAAGTGTACACGTGCTGCCTCCCAGGTGGGGAGGGATGGCTGGGGGGATGCCAGAGCCTGCAGCTTTCTGTATTTTCTCTCCCTCAAAACCAGCTTTTAGGAAACGCTGTGATAAACGCAATCTCTGAGATGTCCGTGAATGGGAGGACCAAGTTATCACTGCAGACAAATGAACAATATTTGTATGATCTCCTCTATGGATATTTGCATTTAAACAGTCCATGTTTGAAAGCACTGAAGGGAAAGGCGTCTGACTGGGGATTTGGGGCACCTTTCACCTAACAGGGAACACTCTGGGGGGCAGAACAGCATTCCTATCTCTGAAATTACAACTATTTTCAGTCCTGCCGTTTTTGTTACAAAGGATTTAAATTTTAGATGTTTCAGATGAAGCCAAAGAATGAAAGTAATACAGAAGTCAAAAGAGGCAGCGGGATCCAACTGATCCATGCTATTCCACATGCGACTCTTTCAGTCAGGGAAGAGTTCTTCTCCGTGCAGGCCCAGGCCTGTCAGACCCAGTTCTCCCAAAAGGCAACCCTAAAATGAGCAGGCATGAGCCATGTCTCTAGTTAACATTACTGCTAAAATAGACATTTAACCAAAATCACTATATAAATTTTAAAAAATTTCATTGAAAGAAAATATATATGATATCTGGTATCATGTGAAAATCTTAATCATTTTATCTTGAAAGTACTATTTGATTAACACCATTCATGCTTAGGTCTGTTAGTGGGGGAGTGTAATGTAAATGATGGAATTAATAAGATTTATTTAAGATGGATCTATTTTAAGCCTGATGGAGGTGTTTAAGCCATGCATAGAATTTAGGAGTGTATGTATGCCTAAGAAACTGAAATCTAAGCAAGGTAGACTAGCTCGCTACTTTTTTTTTTTTTTTCTTTTTGAGACAGAGTCTCGCTCTTGTTGATCAGGCTGGAGTGCAATGGTGTGATCTCAGCTCACTGCAACCTCTGCCTCCTGGGTTCATGGCATGTGCCAGCACACCCAGCTCATTTTGTATTTTTAGTAGAGACGGGGTTTCTCCATGTTGGTCAGGCTGTTCTCGAACTCCCGACCTCAGGTAATCCATCTGCCTCAGCCTTCCAACGTGCTGGGATTACAGGCGTGAGCCACTGCACCCGGCCTAACACCCATTTCTGATAAGAAATTGAACACTTACACAAGAATGGCAGTTCTGCCCCTGTGTGTGTGTGTGTGTGTGTGTGTGTGTGTGTATGTCTGTGTCTGTATGTATGTACACACACAAGTGTGGTGCCTTGAGTCTCTGTGATCTTCCCAAGTGGTGGTTTCAGTCCTACCAGGTTCTGTTTGGTGTCTGGGAACCCATGCACTCTGTGTTGGTCCACTCTCATCTCACAGGTTGATGGATGATGCCCTGAGCCAGCCATCCACCCCCAGGGGCTTGGCAGAACCACAGTCAGAAATGAAAAGAGAAGGAAAAAACCTGAGGGAGCTGCACAAATTTGATTTTGTGTAACTTAATCAATTACTAGTCACAAAGAGAAGTCAGTTGAAACAAAATAAATAGTGGTGAGCAGGTGCTGAAGAATTCATTGCTTAACAACTCAGGTGCTTTGAAAGGTATATTCTGTGCTTATGGAAGCAAAGAATGAGGGTCTAGTGGTGACTCCTGAAGCATTGTAATTAATTAGCTCAATTCCTTAAGGACACTTGCGTACTAGATAAGGTCTGATGACAAAGGGTCTTTCCTTGACCAAACTCTACAGGCCTTTCTGAACTCACTTCTCAATTGGGGCCTGACCTTTGGGTGTCAGTGTTCATCTCTGCATTGCAAACTTCTAGCAAGAACCCTGCAAAGTCATGTGGACCAGAACCCCCAACCCTGGATACCTGATTGTCCTCGATACCTGTTCAGGTTCCTCATTTGCCATCTGCCTGGTTATGTCTGATCACTGTGGCCTGTCTTTAGCAAAAGCAAGGTTAGATCAGTTTAGCCAGGAGCCTCCCTTACTCTTGAGGTTACCTCCTAGTCATTTTTCTATCAGCTGAACTCCCCTACCTCCAACATAAACACACTCTGCTCTTGTGCTATAAATTCCCACTTTTCCTTGTTGTATTGGGAAGTGAGCCAGACCTTCCTCTCCACCTGCCGGGCCCACTGCAGTGGCCCCTAGACTTAGCTCAGTGGCCCTGAATAAAGTCCACCTTATTCTTGAACAAATGTCAGGAGTAATTTTTAACAGTGCTTATCTCTACTCCTGACACACACACACACACACACAGGCGTGCACGTACACACACACATGCACACACACACACACACACACACAAGGTGGGGGGTGTTCAGAGTCTTCTAGTTTTTAAGCTGGTTTCTGGTTGCATTAGGTCCTCTTGGAAGGGCCTGAGGGTGGAAGTGAAATGAATAGAAGGTGGTGGAACTCCCTCTTTGGAGCCAATGCTCCACTCTTGAATAGAACAGGGCACTGATTCCAAATCAAATCTTTGGTTTTATAAGCTGCAAAAGATATTAAACATATCTTGTTGTTCAGAAAATGGAGAAAAAGAAATAGCAGTGCTATGAGAAATCAGCTCCACAATCTCAACTGGACCCAGGGCTCTCGAGTGTAATTTAATATTCAGTTCCTCATTAAGAGACCCAGGGACTCCTGAGACTTTTGAGAGCACAAGTAATTATTTCATAGGAAGGCCGCTAGCTCGATCAGTGTGATCCTACCTTCTCAGGCAGAAGGAGACAGATGCTCGGATTATATCAGGTTCACTCTTTTGCCACGTTGGTTTTAATGGATATGTTGTTCCCTGGACCTCAAGGAGAAAATGGTGCATCTAAAATCAAGTGATCCCCTCCATTTATGCAAGAGTGTCATGTTGGTCCTGTGAGCCTTGCACTTCTCAGAACTGGTGATCTTCTTTTGAAATCCTTTCCCGTAATTTTGCAGCCACTCTTCCTGGTTCTAACTTCACGATTTCAGGTCTGCATTTGGGCACTTGCCCTCAGGTCACTGCTCAAAGTCATTCCCCAGAGAGGCCTTCTCACATCACTGCCTATTGCTGCTTATGGCTCTGTTCTTCTACATATATCTTATTAGTCTCCCTCATTGCATTAAATGTATATGGATTTGTTATCTTTTTCTGGAATTCAGTGCTGCAAGTACAGTGTCTTATATTCCTCTGCTCTGTTCAGAGTTCCTTCCTTCCTTCCTTCCTTCCTCTCTCTTTTTTTCTCTTTCTTTTCTTTTTCTTTCTTTTCTTCCTTTCTCTCCTTTCTTCCTTCCCTTCCCTTTCCTTTTCCTTCCTTCCTTCCTTCCTCTCTCTTTCTTTCTTTCTTTCTCTTTCTCTCCTTTCTTCCTTCTCTTCCCTTTTCTTTTTCCTTCCTTCCTTCCCTCCTTCTTTCCTTTCTTTCTTTTCTTTCTCTCCTCTCTCTGTTGCCCAGGCTGGTGTGCAGTGGTGCAATCTCGGCTCACTGCAGCCTCCACCTTCCAGGTTCAAATGATTCTTCTGCCTCAGCCTCCTGAGAAACTGGTATAACAGGAACCTGCCACCATGCCCGGCTAATTTTGTATTTTTAGTAGAGACAGCGTTTCACCATATTGGCCAGGCTGGTCTCAAACTCCTGACCTCAGGTGATCCGCCTGCCTCGGCCTCCAGAGTGCTGGGATTACAAGGGTGAGTCACCGCAGCTGGCCAGCTCTGCCCATAGTTTCTAAAACACCATCTCAGGAAAAAAAAAAAGGGAATAACTGGTTGATTGAGTGAATTAATACATTAATGTACCCACTCCTGAAACAGTTTGGCTTTTGCTGCCAGGTAACACGTTTTATAGATGAACAGTGTTAGGTGTATGTGTCTTTAAGAGAGGACTTATATAACAATATTGCTAAGGTAGAAGATATAAATAGAAACAGAAATCTGCTTTAATGGGAAGTTTTCCCTATAATGGGTCATTAATTAACTGTCACATTCTAACTGTATTCCATCCCAAGAATAAAATCTCTGGGCAAAGTTTTTAACACTCTGGTGAATTTCTAGATTTATGTGTGCAGGGCATTTGCTGTGAGGAATGGCGTCTGGGGCTGGCTTCCCCGTCCTGCCTGGGACCTGTGTCTTGTTGCGATGCACAGAGCTGTCTGATTTGCTCTGAATGAGGGAGCTTCTGGTGGTTTTCACAGTCACTGCTTCCACGGGCATCCTGGATAGGGTCTCCATGTCTAAGAATGGAAGAGGAATTCCTATCATGAGTGTTAATTATATGGCCAGGATTTTGAGGTTACTGGTTTATCTTACTATAGTCCATGTGCCTTAAGGGATGAAGCAAAATTTTAGGTGAGCAGGTATAGCTGCTGACATTGTCCTGAAGTAACAGAGATAAATGCAGTAGCCACAGGAACTCAGTTCCCAGAGAGAACGTGAAGAAAGTGAATGGGCTGAAGTCTGAACTCAGCTACTCACTCATCTGTGGTTTAAAACAATGTGTTAAAATAAGCCTTGTTACTACGTCATCTGCATCCACCCTGCAAGAAAGAAGAAAGGAAGAAGGAAGGAAGGAAGGAAGTTAGTTACAATTGGAACTTTTTCCAGCAGAATTAATGAATGTTGAGTTTCAGAAGTTACTTGAGTTTTAAGAAATGCCCACTTTCTGTGGCCAGCTTGTTTGGAATTCAGTCCCAGCAAGAGTGGCCGTAGGAAAACATGATAGGAGGTCAATTTCTAGCTCCATTATGATATACTCTGAGTTTTGCTTAAAATGCAAGTTTTTCCATTATGTGCATTGGCTTTAGATGTGTAAATATGACATGCACTGATACTTTTTTTATGAAATTGAGCTTAAGACTCCATGAAATAAGTAGTTACTGAATTCTAACAGGAACTACATTTTCTTTCTCTTGCGTTTTTCTGTCTTTAATGGCATTTTATCGTTCTTCCTCCATCACACATTTTTCATCTGTCCTTATAAACATCGTGCGTTGGATCTGATTATGATGTTTGAGGCCCACAGCCTTTCCCTTCATCAGAACTTTAATTTGTGTGTGTACGTGGAGAATTATGCCAAGAAAAGAAATCAATGGTATTGGACAGTATAGGGAAGAAAAATTTTTTTCCCCACCCTCTTAGGTTCAGGGGTTGTGGGCGGAGGGCTGTGAATGAAAGCGACATCAGATAGGTGAACAGAAGACAAGGCCTACACATTTGTTACTTCTTAATTTTATGTGCATCAGGGCATCATGGAAAGAAGTGAGTATGCAAAGGAGAGATGAGATTTGAGAGCTTATGCCAGTCTTCATAGGGGAAAGACAGAGGAAATAACACCACTTACAGAAAAGCAGATGATTTTTAGGAATGATAAGTGGATCTTAGGAGGACAGATGGGACAGGCGGTGGCTTGTGGTGATGTCTGGGTGTGCTGCTGACTTCTCCTCTGCCCTCCTGCGAGAAGGGTCAATTTTCCCTGGTTATGAAACGCCTGGAGATGGGCTTTAGGGGCCCTTTTTTAGGCAAAAATGAGAATTTAGAGATAGCTTCTTCCTGCATTTCTTGATTCTCAAATGTCTTCAGCTCAAAATAACCCTATGTCACTGTGGCACATTCTGGACCTTCCAACTGTTTGTGAAGTTCTAAGCACCCAAAGAAACAGAGGGAGGGAAAAGAAAACTATAGGAAAAGAAAAAAACATTAGGAAAAGACAAGCAGGATACAGGGTAATTATTCTAGATTTTTCTAGGTATGACTTGTTGTTTCTTTGTGAAACCATTTGTTGACATATATCAAAGTTAATTAGCAAACTTATAGATGTGAAAATGACAAGTAACTTTTTCCCTGGGATTAAATGAGCTCAAATGCTTTGAGACAGTGTCTTGGAAAGAAAACAGAATTCCCGTCAGCAGGCTCGGAGCCCTCACCACCTGGTCCCTGTGGCACTGGGGAGGGGAGGAAAGGGTTGAGTATGCACTTCCAAAACTCATTTCAGTTTCTTAATAGTACAAAGTACATTGAAAACATGTCAACCATAAAATTGATGAAGCACAATAAAATCAGTCTGAGATTCTAGCAGGAAAGCCTACCCAAACTAATCAAAGGAGAAATTTATAATTCTTTAATACGACTCATCCATAAAGCACCCCCGGCATTTATAAAGCACACAACTCTATTACAGATTCCGTTGGTCT
Organism: Cacajao melanocephalus; assembly: GCA_963573385.1. NCBI lineage: Eukaryota > Metazoa > Chordata > Mammalia > Primates > Pitheciidae > Cacajao > Cacajao melanocephalus. Next base: position 26,733 of record CAUYLG010004332.1, on the reverse strand, counting down.
CTTGATAAATGTTTAAAGGACTCTTGAAACCGGAAGCCCTCACCTAGAGATTCTGTTTTTAGTGATACTGGTTTCATCTGGGAACTTGGAGGAATGCGTCCCTGCTCCAACCTGAGCTGGTCTTCTTGTCTCTCTGGTATGACTGTGGGACAACTAAGCCCATGTCTGGCACTTTTTCTTAGATGTATTTGAAAAATGAATTTGGAGTGTGCTACAAATTTGTGAGATACTTGAGTAGCATAATGAGTTCTGTTTAATTCAAGTCAGTGATGGAAATTTCTCCTTATTTATTTTATGGGAAACAAATTCAAATCAATCAAGAACCTGAAAGGAAGATGACCAGTTATTCGGATTCTGTTCTGAGGACATTTTTGGAAATGAAAGGCCTTATTTCTCTTCTTGATTGGCATGCTGTTGGGAGATTTTCATTGTCATTTCTTTACACATCACAGTATTTCTTACTTCCTTAAGTGACCTAAGGCTTATCCCTCATTAGCCAGGCATGGTGGTGCACACCTCTGATCCCAGCTACTTGGGAGGCTGAGGCAGGAGGATCGCTTGAGCCCAGGAGGTGGACACCGTGATTGTGTCACTGCATTTCAGCCCAAGCGACGTTTCTGTGAAAAAAAGGTAAACAAAAATAAAATGAAACAATTTAAAAAATAAGTATCTCATAGAGCAGCTGTGATAAGGATGTTAAGCTATGAATGGTCTTTGGAAAAGGCAGGGGCTTTGAGGAGAGAAAAAAAGTGACAGGAAAAGTGAGTTTTACAGTTGTTCCGGGTTGTAGCTTGTGTCTTGTGAATGCATCTACGAATCTCATCAGGTTGCTCAGAGTACAGTTACCCTTCATAATTTTCTCAGTGTCAATAGTATCATCCTCCTAAATCTCAGCTGTAATTTCCCTGTGTCAATATTTACTGGAAAAGCTGCAGCCGGGGTCGACGCCGGTGAGGGCTGCGCGGTGCGCACGGACCTCGGCGCGTCTTCTCCTCCCTTGCTCCGTTCCCGGGCCGGGCTCCGAAGCCGCGCCTTGGCGGCCAGCTCTGGGCCCAGCCTCCCGCGTCCTTCCGCAGCCAGGATGGCCCTGCGGCCGCCAGACCCGCACCTGCCGCCTCCCGGAGCTGGCGTGGCCGCTGCGCCCTGCCCTGCACCTGCTGCTGCGTCCCGGGCCCGTTCCCGCCGCCCTTCCTCTCCCGCACCTCCGCGTCCACCCGCAGCGCCCTGGGCCTTCCGCCGGCCTCCCTCCCTCCCTCGCCCCAGCCGCCCCGCGTGGGTGCGCCCCGGTCTCCGCGCTCAGCTCCACAGGCCTCGGCCCGGGAAGCTTCGCTCCGGGCGCCCCGGCTAGAGCACCCCCTCCGCGGCCAGACGCGCCCAGCGCACGAGGGAGGGAGGCGGCGTCGTCTCTTCACGATCCTTTTAAAAAGTGCTAACAGCCATTCTTTTATGAATTTATCTGGAGACGGGTCTCGCGCTGTCGCGCAGGCTGGAGTGACCAAGGCTCGCCGCAGCCTGGACTCCCTCGGCCTCCGCCCCCAGCCTCCCGAGCAGCTGGGACTGCAGGTGCGCGCCTCCGTGCCGGCTGGGGTGGTCGTTCCTGACTGAGCCGCCTTTGGCTGTTCGTTCATGCAAATGTTGTCCGTATACACCCGGCACTGGCTGTGCATAAAGCGCCTATGAAATCATAGCCAGTAAGGCTAAAAAAGAGCAGATGAGTCCCTCCCTAGGGTCCTGAGCATCAGCTTGGATCACCCTCCGTTGCACCAAAACATAAGGGAGCCTTTACCGGAGCTTCTCTTCACGTCCCCTATCACCGATCGCGACTACAAACCGTCTATGTTAAAGGCTTCAGGGCTGGCAAGTGGAAATTGCTTATCACTTGCGTTTGCTTGTATAATTAGCTCACTTTGCTTTTTCTATATGCTTTAGAAGAAGTTTTCAAGGTCAACCTAGAAGTTTAGGTGGGTCAGTAGCATTATCTCAAATCTGTAGGTGGAAAATCAACACAAATTTCATCTTTTGACTCTAAATAAAATCTTGTTAGAAATATTAGGCATTGAAGACTAAGGTTGTATTAGGTTGGAGATTTTAAACTACGTTTTATGATAAGCTTGCAGAAGTCCACCTACATAGACTCAGTTTAAATATCATTTGGAAGTACTTCAAACCTATGTGCATCTGACCTAGGATTTCTCGTGAAGGGAGCTGGAGGCTACAGTAATACAGGTTATGAAAGTGTAAACTTTGCCTCACCTACCTTCCAAATGTAACATACAAACTCTATTAACATACAGGATTGCAAAACTAAATGTACAGTTGCTTCCGTCCACTGTGTCTTCCTTTCAGTTAAAAAAAACAAACAGTGCTCCTTCTGTTCTGTGATGAGCCTCATACCTGTCGTCAGCTGTGTGGCCTCGAGCAGGTCCCTTCTTTGCCCTGTGCCCCATAACTGTGACCTCCTGCACAGCATGAGGGGTGAATTGGAGGATGGACAGGGTCTCTCTGGAAGTGACGCTGGATTCAGACACACATCCTGCAGGTGCCGTGCGTGGCATCAGGAGAATGCCAAGAGGGCAGCGGCACCCAAACCTGAAAAAGGGACTCACCGGAAAGGTTAATTTGACCCAAAGGAGAGAAAGGGTCGGGGTCAAAATGAGAATCGTGGGACCACTCGGAGCTCTTAGAGGAAGCGGGTCATGGTGGTTGTAGAAGACGGAAAGGAGAGAAAAGGTAGCAAAGGAGAGACAGCAGAAACAGGAAGGAGGTCTCGGCCAGTGTTTAAGTTGGCAAAAGAGAAAAGATCAAAGAGAGGGACATTCTTATGTCGGAATAGGAGGACTATTGAGGGTGTGCAAGTTAAAGTGGGAGGTGAGGGGGAGAGTCTTGGAAAGAGGCGGTGAGTGATGAGAGCATCACAACATTACAGGCCACCGCCTTCTTGGAGGGAAAAGCAGGTCGTGGCATGAACTGTCAATCACTGAAGAAGTGAAATGATAATATTAACATGTTGAACACTTTCCCCATGGCAGACAATGTGCTAGGTGCTTTAAACAGATTATATGATTCACTGCTCACAGCACATCAAGGAGGAAGATACCAGCATAATCCCCAATAAGCAAACGAGGAAAATGCGGCTTCGGGATGCCACACACTCAGCGAACATGCAGCCAGGAATGAATCCAAGCTGTCTACATTTTGGGGATACTTCCCTAAGTAGGAAGGACATTATTGAAACTAAAGAGATAAAATTCCTGTGGCAAGGAAAGGGCAGGATTCTGTGGGGGTCACAGAGCATATACACCAGGAGGTTGAGAAGTGGGTAAAGAAACAAGCCAAGAAAGGAGACAGAACAGGAAGAAGGAGACAGACAGATAGACATGGGGCTGTGAATGGAAGAGCAGAGAGCCTTACTGTGGGGAATCAGCTCGCTTGACACCAGGACTTCCCCGCTGCCGTCTCAGAGGGGCAGGTGCAGTAGGTGTCTGACTCCATAGTCATCCTCATTTTGTTCGACATGGCTTGATTAATCTCCTTAGCCTCGCTTTTCACCTGAGGGTACTCTGCAGGGAATATGTTCATTTATGAATCAATCACCCATGCATTCATCTAAATGTATACGCCCGTTAAATCATAGTCCTCTACAATCTTGGGGAGCATGGGGCTTGATACTCTGAGGGCCTGGTATGTACCGTTTTTGCATAGAGAGGTTTTGTTGCTTACTTCCTCAGATGTTATGGTCATACAATTTACTGCCTTTGATTCGTGAACTCTATTTACATGTGATTTAATTTTAGCTATGTATTTTGTCAAGCTCACATTAGTTCCTCAACAGCACTGATCAAATAACTTTCTCAAGAAAAGAGAAAGGAAGGCGTTTTAGGTGCTCTTAGCAAGAGCTGACATGCCAATTAATTAAAAAAAAAACAAAACAAAACATAAACAGCATCCAAGGTATAGGGAAAACCGTATGTGTGAGGCTGAGGCTTCTGAAGAGGAGAGCAAGCCTTGGCGTGACTGAGTCCGTTCTCTCCCAGCAGCCCCAAGCAGGGGCTGCAGGCATTCCGAGCCTCATGTAGTAAGAGCTTATACAAATGGTAGTCATAGAATATTTGCTTTCTGCCAATCATAGCATGAAATATTATTTTCATATTTTCAATAGCACATTAGACACCAAAATAGCTAACACTATTTCCCTTAAAATGTCTTGATTCCAGCTTACTTTGCTAAGTAGGTAAATTGCATTCATTTTGAGGAGGCCTATTCCTTATTTCCTTGCTTGCAAAGAAACCTGTGAGGTAGGTCCCGTTACTGTTCCCTTTCTACAGGGAAGATAACCGAGGTTCATGGAGAAAGGCCTGCATGATAAGGAAGTAGCAAAGCTGAGACTCTGACTACTGTGCTCCTAAAAGGACTGTTATGCAGGGAATCTTGTTTCCCATTTCTGAAATTACCTTTCTCAGACCTCGTGATTGTTTCATTTCTCTGGCCAGCCTAACTACAGTACATTAAATGTACATCCTTGGCCTGCTGCTCTGAACCTGCATCTGGACTTCCACTTCCTATGGGATTTTCCAGACCCAAGGTTCTCGTGCTGGAGCATGCCTCTGAGTCACATGGAGGCTTGTTTCCACACAGCTGGCTGCATCCCACCCCCAGAGTTTCTGAATAAACTGGTCTGGGATGAGGCCCAAGAATGTGCATTTCTAACAAGTGCCCCAGTGACGCTGATACTGGCAGTCCCATAAGGAATTACCATTAGACTGTTTCAACTCAATGATTAGCGGAGGTCACCTTTTAATACCAAAGAGAACATATTATTTAAGAATTTAAAGTAAACCTGATTAAACCACAACTTTTGTAGGGGTCTGTTGCATTTTTAAACAGGTAGCACAGCTGGGCATGGTGGCTAACACCTGTAATCCCAGCATTTTGGGAGGCTGAGGCAGGCGGATCACAAGGTCAGGAGTTCGAGACCAGCCTGGCCAATATGGTGAAACCTGGTCTCTACTAAAAATACAAAAATTAGCAGGGCATGGTGGTGTGCGCCTATAATCCCAGCTACTCGGGAGGCTGAGGCAGGAGAATTGCTTGAACGCAGGAGGCGGAGGTTGCAGTGAGCCGAGATTGCACCACTGCACTCCAGCCTTGGGGTGACAGAGTGGGACTCTGTCTCAAAAAACAAAACAAAAAAAATGGGCAGCACTAGCACCCTGCCTTTGGAGTCTGCATGCTCCAGGTGGGACTGTGTCACACTTCAGGAGTTCACCATCCTGAGCTGGTTGCTCTGCTACGCTCCATCTGGCGGCCCCATTAGTCAGAACAGTTGAGATGAAAGGGGGCAGGTGTAAATGTCCTGGACTGTGTCACCCCCAGATCCTACTAGAAGTAAGAAAATTGCACTGCCAACACCTGTGGTCCCCACAAGTCCTGGGGGGCTCCACTGCTTGGTGGTTCACTCTTCGGGCTCTGGCCTTGGAGACTTTGGCCGGAGTCATGGCTGTGCTGCCCTAACCCAGCTGTGAAACCTGAAGCATGACCCTCTGTTTTCCTTCACTGTGGAGTGGAGACAGTAAGTAACACGGGATGCTTTCGGGGCGAAATGAGGTGATATCCGTGTGTTGTGGAGTGGTGTGCTCTCAGTCATTCCCTGTCCTGTTATTTTCACACCATGAGCACGTGACCCCTGCAATTCACGTGCCCTGGGGTGGGCACCATTTCTTACGCTGGCTGAGGTCATTTTCAGAGGAGGTGCAGGACCCCTTGCGTCACTGGAAGAAGGCAGAGATGAGTGTTCCCATCTGGAGGTAGCTGCAGTGGAAATAGACAGCCCTGATCCTTCTTGCTCGACGCCGTCTGCGCTGTGAGGTGACTGGCTTCGTGTTTCTTCTTCCTGACACATCTTCCCTTTGAGGGCTGCTTTGGCTGTCTAAATGTGTTTAGGACCATAGAACATTGCTTCTGTACAAACCTTTCCTCCTTTAAGGCAGAGGGTCTCGTATTTGTGTTTTGTATTTGTGTTTTTAGTAGAAACAGGTTTTCATCATGTTAGCCAGGCTGGTCTCAAACTCCTGACCTCAGGTAATCTGCCCGCCTCAGCCTCCCAAAGTGCTGGGATTACAGGCATGAGCCACCTCGCCCAGTGGCCTCCAGTCCCGTAGATGTCCTGAGTTTTGTAGGTGGCATAGGAATCCCTGAAGAGGCACTAGATTGCCTTCCTAAGTCCTGCCCTGGCCTGCATTTGACTGGCACTGATGATTCATGATACAAATAACGACTGTCAGGCTCTCTGTGGCTTGCAGAGACCATTTCGTATCCGTGTCCGCTTGTAGCTTCAGAACTGCTTCATGTAGAGCAGCCAATGGCTTGTGACAAGCCTGGCGGGGTCACTGCAGTCCTCGGCCTCCCCCTACTTCACCACTCCAAGTGGCTTCAGCACGTACATGAAGCCGGGTGCGCTGCCAGAGAGTGGAAAGGACATTACCTCTGACAAATTGCTTTTCAGAAAGAGTCGCAATAAAAATACTCAGTTCTTGCTTTCCATCTGCCAAGTTATAGAAATACACTACTCAGTTGGTGCCTTAAAAATTGTTTGACCATAAGTAATGTGGTCCTTGGGTAGAATGAAGGAGTAATGCTTTCATCTGAACAATTCATTTCCCCTGAAACCTAAAAATAGCATCACACTTGGCTGGATTATCGAGGAGTTTCACAGAGGCCATTTTTCAGTGCTGGTGTACTTATGTAAGCGTGCTTTTCCTTTAGACTGTGGCTTCAGGCTAAAAAGCAGGTCTGTGTGTGCGTGTTTGTGTGTGTGCTTGGTAAAATAACAGTCTAAGGTCAGAGGGTTTCTACTTTGAATTATCTGAGGTAGAGAAAGGTTTTATGCTTGTGAACCTCGATGGTTTACCATAAGTGCCATTTCAACACAAATGCATGCTCTTATTGTTATCATCCATTATAAATAGCCAGTTTTATACTTTTTCTTGTGTACAACTTTGTAGTTTTTCCTATTGCTGTCATATAAAGTAGCTCATTAGCACCTTTAGAAGAAAAAACACATGCACACATAAGCCTATATGGCAGTTAGATGAGGTTTTAGCATTTCCATTTTGAAGATTAGGAAATGGTGCCCAGAAAGATGAAATGACTTCTGAAGGGTGCCCAGCCTTCCAACAAGAGTGCCCACATGGGTGTTTAGGGTCCCCTTTTACCTGACACCAGCTCCTTCTTCTCCCTCATTTCTTGTTCCTCCTCTTGCCATGCATGGGAAACGGAATGTCACTTTAGGTGGAACAGTGGGTAAATATCAAAAAGAAAACATTTGTTTGCTATTATTACTAGCATTACTATTGCTGTTTGAAAGATACTTTTAGTTTTTAAATCTTGGTTCTTCAATTTTATATTTATATCCAGCCTTACAATAGCAGTTTGATAATGTCTGCTACCTTTGCGATTTTGCATGATGATTCTGTTTTGCATTTATTAAATGAGAGGATTTAATTCTATGATCTTGAATATTTCTTCCCCCGAAATTGAACTCGTGGAGAGAGGGAGTAGAATGGTGTGGCTGGGAAGGATGGCAGGGAATGGGGGATAAAGTGGGCATGGTTAACAGGTAGAAAAATACAGATGGACACAGTGAAGAAGATCTAGTGACAAGTGGCACAGTAAGGCAACTATAGTTAAAAGTAATATATTTTATATTTTAACATTTTAAATACTTTAATTTTAAAATGCTAAAATATAAAATATATTATACAGAAAATATACATTAAAATGTTTTTTAAAAAGTAACGAAAACAGTAGAATTAGAATGTTCCTAATGTTTCTAACACAGAGAAATGTTAAGGGCTTGAGGTGATGGATACCCCATGACCCTGGTTTGATCATGACACATGGTATGCCTGTGTCAGAATATCACGTGTACCCCATAAATACTCGCAACTATTAGGTACCTATAACAACTAAAAATAAATACTGAAAAGATCGATTTTAATATGCAAAAAAGTGATTTCCTCCCACCGTGAAATGTACACAATCAAGATTGAATGAAGTTATAAATGACGATGAGCCTTGTAATTCTGGCCAACATGGTGTATCCCTCTTCCTCTCATGCCCCGTCCACAGCTAAAACACCCTGAATGCTGTACAGCAAAACACAGGAGGATTCTGACAGGTGGAAAAACTGACCTCAGAACGGAAGACCACCGTGGTGGTGGTTTCCCGGGATTTTTGTCTCCTGTTTTCCAGACGTGGTGCTGGAGAAGGCTGCATCCTGGAAGCACTGATGGAGAGCTCCAACCAAAGCCCAGTTCCCAGGCAAACAGCCAAGAAAAGGGCACCCCAGCACAGCAGAAGGCATTCTTTACAACACCTGCCCTGGTCCAGCCAAGCACCAACAGGAGCACTGCACCTTCCTTCCACCCCCGAAGTTCCCTGGGGCTGAGCTGGGAGCTGATCGTCCACCTGTCCTAGTACAGCAGAAACAGCAGCAAAATGCAGGTGCCCTTGCCAGATGAGCTGAGCAGGGCGCTGACCCTCCATCCCTGTCCTGCCAGGCAGATGCTGAGCGGCCTTAGTAGAGATGTGATCTTCCATCTAATTCTCCCGGTAGGGTAGTGTCTGTAAAGTCTAGTTAGGAGCTAAACTCCACCTTGACCTAGAAACAAAGAAGATAATCACAGAAGATCTAACATCTGTGTCACCGGACACCTAGCGGAAAAGAGTACGGGCCTGGAAAAAAATCAAAGGTATAATAGCGGGGAAATTCTCCAAATTTGGAAAGTGCTGAAAGGAAGGGAATATCAACTGTGAATTTTATAGCCAGCAAAAATATCTTTAGGGATATTCTTTTTTTTTTTTTTTTTTTTTTTTTTGAGACAGAGTTTCGCTCCTCTTGCCCAGGCTGGAGTGCAATGGCACGATCTCAGCTCACTGCAACCTCTGCCTCCTGGGTACAAATTCTCCTGCCTCAGCCTCCCAAGTAGCTAGGATGACAGGCACCTGCCACCACACCCAGCTAATTTTTTTTGTATTTTTAGTAGAGATAGGGTTTTACTATGTTGGCCAGGCTGGTCTGGAACTCCTGGCCTTAGGTGGTTTGCCCGCCTCAGCCTTGCAATCTTTCAGGATATTTTAAGGATGTTCTCTTCAAGATATTCTAAGATGAAGGGAGCTGCAAGAGAATTTGTCCTCAGTAGACCTACCTAGAAAGCATGCCTGAAGTAATAGACATAAAGGAAACGCTAACAAAGCGGTTTGACGGCCGTGAAGGAAGACAGACGATGGAATGAATAAATGAGTGATAAAGACAATAGGCCACCCCCCACCTCAAGAGTTGTTGAAAATTGTGTTTGAAGATTGAAACAAAAATTAATGCTACTATGTGATATAGTGCTCAGTGAAAGTAGAGGAGGCCTGGGCAACAGAGCAAGACCCCATCTCTACAAAACGTTTAAAAAACAATTAGCCGAGTACAGTGGCATGTGCCTGTAGGCCCAGCTACCCAGGAGGCTGAGGCAGGGGTCGCTTGAGTCCAAGAATCCGAGGTTATAGTGAGCTATGGTCACCACTGCACTCCCACCTGGGCAATAGAGTGGGACCCTGTCTCTATAAAAAACAATGTAGAGGAAATTCTTAAGACATTTCTATGTTAAAAGATGGGAGAATAAAAGGACTTTAAATAGAGGACAAGTTTTTAAATTGTGCTCAAAGTGTAAAAATGCTGATATCAGTAGGCTCTTACATATATGTTAAAACTTAATCACCAAAAATCATACAAAAATATGTAATGGAAAACACTGGATAAATTAAAATGGACTTCCAAAAGATGTTCATGTGATCTATAAGAACACGAGGAAAAACAAACAGGTGTAGGAAACAGAAGAAACAGAAAACAAGAAATAAATTGTCAGGCTTTAGCCCTAACCTATTAATATCTATTTCAAATATAAAAAGTCTAAACATAGCAATTTAAAGACAGAGATTTTCAGAATGAATAAAAAGCAGGATGCAGATTCAGTGCATTCTTTCCAATAAACTCACATCAAACATGACGGCACAGGTAAGTTGAAAGTCAGGTGATGAAACAAAGTATCTCATGCAGGCACTAACTTTTAAAAAAGCAGGCATGACTGTGTCAGATAATGTAGATTAAAGAGCAATGAAAAGAGGGATGCCACATCACAATTTAAAACATCAGTGTACCAGTTAGACATAGTCCCAAACATGCGTGCACCAAAAACCAGGAAATTAGTGATACCAGAACTAACAGCTGAAAGGAGAAACAGACAAGTCCCAATTATAGCTGGGGATTTCAGCACCCCGCTTTTAGCAATTTGTAGAGCTATTAGATGGGAAATCATACAGTGTTCCTAAAAATAACAAAATTGAAAAGTTGAATACATCAGTCATTGCCAGGGTTGGGATGAGAGAGGAGGGAGGCTGATGTGGCAGTGAAGGGGACCTGTGACAATGAACGGTTCTGATCGGTTCTGTGTCTCCATTGTGGAGGTCGCACAAACCTATACATGTGATAAGATTGCACAGCACTACACACACACACACACACACGCACGCACGCAAGTTTACATGTAAAGCTGCTGAAATCTGAAAGTGGTCTGTGGAATGTACCAATGTCTATTTTCTGGTGATTGATATTGTACTAGAATTATGCCAGATGACAGGCTTGGGGGACAGTGAGCATGGGGTATGTGGAACCATCCTGGGTTTTTAAACATTTTCAAAATCTTGTAAAGCTATAATTACTCTAAAACAACTTTGAAGCAGATGAAGAATGCTGGTGCTGAAGGATGTGGTGGTTCCGCTGGAGTTGCCTCTGTATTCCTGCTAATGCTTTTCCTGTCCTCACGTGAATGTATCTTCCTTTCTTGACCTGATTTGGATTGGGGTTGTAATGACACTGCCCTGAAACACTCTGCTGTGCACTGTGCATTAGAAGTGAGGATCTTTCTCTCATGAGTGCTGGGCAAGCTGTGCGTGTCAGGACCAGGGTTGCAGGCACCTTGCTCCTCAGGCCAAGTCTCTCCCTGTTCATCCGAGCAGAGGCACCGTGGCATGGAGCTGCACACAGTAATGAGGCCTAATTGCTGTGGGGTTTTACGCAAACCATTGAAAGCTAAAAATAAGGCCATTTGTTTCCTGATGCAGGTGTAACAGCTGTGGAAATGCCCCTGGCTGTGAACAGGGCAGCATAAGCCAGTAAGAAGTTTTGATTGGTTGTGTCTCTAGATGGGAGGAGGATGGCTGAGAGCTTCCCCCCTCCGGTAAACATTCTTCTCTGCCCTACCCAATGGAGACTTAACCCTTTATGTCCTGTCAGGGTCCTTTTAGAGCTGTGCTGAAAGCATAGCATCTTTGAAAATTGTAGCATTCATGCTTTTCTATGGTAACAGCAATGCCTGTTTTCTTTGTATGAAATGTGGATAAAGATGAAAGAGCATAAGTAGATCAGCTGGGAAGACATATTTCTGGTAAACATATCTCGTATGTTTGCACTGCACAGATTCCAGAGCCTCCGTTCATTCGAAGGGACTGTGTTTTCATGCTTACTGAAGACGGCATCTGAGGAGCGTTAGGAAGCACAGTGGAGATGAGTCATCCATGGGTTATATTTTAATTTGACTATCTCGGCTGAGTTTAATTGAATACTCAGTGTCTGTTACATAATACAACATTGTTTTCATGTGGTTTGTGGCAGTCAGAGCTACATGTCAGGCATAATAACCATATTAAGGGCTTAGCACTCACGTAGCCAGATTCCTTCCGAGGCAGGACTTTGGCCTGAGAACCGGGAGGACACTGTTCCCCGCAGGTCCAGGTTCACATCCCGGCTCACTTTGCCCCTGCGTAGCCGGGCTCTGTCCGGTACAGTGAGCTCCCGCATCTCCTTGGGTGTCCCATCTCTTCGTTTCGAGTCCCCCTCCCATCCCCACCCTCACCTTCTCTGCATCCTGTGTGCGTTTCCTTCGCCATGCCTGAAACCCCTTCTTGCTCTTGTGTGTATAAGCCTTTCCCTGCACACTACTGTGCCTCACTCCAGAGCTGAGAGACCCTGTAAATATTCCCTGGCTGATGAGTGAATATGATGATAAAATGGGATGCTCCGTGTAGACATTTAGTACGGATCTTGCATACAGGTGCTCAGAATTCAGGGAAACTTTCATTTGGCCTGGATCTTAGATACCAGTTTACTCTGTGTCTCACTTAAGAGTCTGCAAGTAATTAAGGGGAGTCAAAGAACAGTGTGTGTGCACATGTGCTCTGTGTGTGGGTTTGTATGCACGTGTGTGAGCATGTGTGTGCATGTGCATGTGTGCATGTGCGTGTGTAGGCATGTGCATGTATTGGGTGTCTCATAGTTTTCTCACGCATATCACAGTTGAGAATTCAGTTGGTAATCAGGAATCATGAGTCTCCTTCACTGTGATGATCTCAAACTACTCAATTTGCCTATTTTTACCTGCACTAATTGTCAGTGAGGAAGTCTTTCTTTCTTTCTTTTTTTTATTTTTTTAGATGTAGTCCTGCTCTGTCTGCATGATCTCAGCTCACTGCAACCTCCGCCTCCTGGGTTCAACCGATTCTCCAGCCTCAGCTCCCAAGTAGCTGGGATTACAGGCGTGTGCCACCACACCCAGCTAATTTTCTGCATTTTTAGTGGAGATGGGGTTTCACTGTGTTAGCCAGGATGGTTTTGATCTCCTGACCTCGTGATCCGCCCGCCTTGTCCTCCCAAAGTGCTGGGATTACAGGCGTGAGCCACCTTGCCCGGCTGGAAATATTTCTTTTAATATTTTCGTTTTTCTTGGCTGGACACAGTGGCTCAAACCTGTCATCCCAGCACTTTGGGAGACCAGAGCGGGAGGATCACTTGAGTCCAGGAGATCGAGACCAGCCTGGGCAACATAAGGAGACCGCCTCCTCTACAAATAATTACAAAGTTAGCCAGTTATAGAGCTACATGCCTATGGTCCCAAGCTACTTGGGAGTCTGGGGCAGGAGGATCATTTGAGCTTAGGAGGTTGAGAATGCAGTGAGCCATGAGGGCTGGCTGCTGTATTTAAGCCTGGGTGACGGAGCGAGACCCTGTCTGAAACTCCTCGCCCCCAAACAAAACCAATGTTTTTATAATTCGTTTTCATTACTGGGTGAGGGCATTCGGCATTTTGCTTTAGCATCATGACAGATGTTTGTGGTGTACCTAGCAGGTTCTGTCTCACTTTGCAGGTGGGGAAACTGAGGCTCACGAGAGTTGTGACCAGAAAAAGCAAAACCAGATCTACAACACAAATTGGCTGTATCCTGGGTGCTTTCCCCAAAATGTCCCACAGAATCTGACTGCTGTGTGGTGGTTGTTCTCTGTGTGATAAACAGGCCTGGACTCTCGCCAGATTTTGGGAATAGTCCTTACTGTCAAAGCATTTTGGGCGGTTGCCAGTTGCTTTTCATTCTAAATTAGGCAACTATTAACTCTGATGTATTTATCCTCTATATATAGATGCTTAGAGGAGGGAAATGAGGAAATTGACTTGGGATTTCAAAACTCCCTCACCATTTGAGATCAGGTGGTTTTAACTACAATGTAACAAAACTGTTTATTACACATATTCAGTTACTATGGAAATAGTCGTAGTTCTCGTAATCAAACTACCACACATTCATTTGCATGTATATTTTTCCTTCTTTTTTTTTGAGATGGAGTCTTACTCTGCCACCCAGGCTGGAATGCAATGGCATGATCACGGCTCACTGCAACCTCCACATCCCAGGTTAAAGCAGTTCTCCTGCCTCAGCCTCCCTAGTAGCTGGGATTACAGGGGTGTGCAACCACGCCTGGCTAATTTTTGTATTTTTAGTAGAGATGGGGTTCCACCATGTTGGCCAGATCCTGATGCGTGATCTGCCCACCTCGGCCTCCCAAAGTACTGGGATTACAGGTGTGAGCTGCCATGCCCACCCCCATTTTCCCTTCTGATGGTCAGGCCTTCTGTTAGTTGCTGCTCCCTGAAGTGTGCATTTTAAAGGGATTCCTCCATCATTCCTGACGATACTGGCAACAAGATGCTTTTACAATGTAAGCTTTTGTGTGTGCCTCCCCAGGGGTGGCCCAGTGCAGGCTGGTGCCCATGGCAGTGGTGCTTCCTCTCCAGGAAGGCACTGGATTATGCTAATATACTACTCTTTTCGTGACAAAGAACATGTATTTTTTCTTCATTTCCATCTTCCTCTTTCTACTCTCTATTGACTACCAGATGAACCTGTTTGGAAAACAGGATATTTCAATCAAGTTTGTTGAAAATAGTCCCAAGATTTTCAGGTTTCCATTTGCCATCATCATGATACTTAACTTTTTTTTTTTTTTTTTTTTTTTTTGAGACGAAGTCTTGCTCTGTTGCCTAGGCTGGAGTACAGTGGCGCGATCTTGGCTCATTGCAACCTCTGCCTCCCAGGTTCCAGCAACTCTCCTGCCTCATCCTCCCAAGTAGCTGGGATTAAAGGTGCTCCCCACCATGCCCGGCTAATTTTTGTATTTTAATAGAGACAGGGTTTCACCGTGTTGGCCAGGCTGGTCTTGAACTCCTGACCTCAAGTGATCCACCCGCCTTGGCCTCCCAAAGTGATGGGATTGCAGGTATGAGGCACTGCGCCTGGCCTTAACTTATTTTAAGTAAATTATGGGTTTCATTTTTCAAGCAGAAAATGTAATTTCAACAAGCTAAAGAATAGTGCATAACTTCAACCATTGACAGTGGCTGCATGGCTGCCTCCAACAGCCTCCCAGGCCCTCCCAGGCCCTCCCAGCCCATCGCAGGCATCTGAAGGCGGCATCTTCCCCTCTAGGCCTCAAGAGCAAAACAGAGTGGACACAGCCTCAGCATTCATGTGGTGAATGGGAAAGTCAAAACAAATTCTAAGGACTGAAATGGAATTACTTGTAGGAACAATTTGATCAATTTATTTGAGTGTAGTGATTTCCATCTATGACCTGTCATCCAAATGGGTATCCTGTGACTTTCTTTGTTGTTGAATTCTGGTTTTGAATGTTCCGTTTCAATTGGCAACATAGCAGTTCCAGAATGTGTGGGATCAAAATGGCCAGTTTCCATTCAAAGGTCAGTCATGATTGGTGAAGAAATCAGCGTCACGTCACAGATGTGTGAGCACCTATGCGAAGCCTGCAAATGCTCGACAGGGAACTTGATGCAAATAATATGGCAGTATTGTCAGGAGTGATGGTGGAATCCCTTTAAAATGTACACTTCAGGGAGCAGCAGCTAACAGAAGGCCTGACCATCAGAAGGGAAAATGTATGTGCAGATGAATACGTGGCAGCACTAGGGTCCTCTAGATATCCAGTCGATTATGAGAACTATGGCTGTTTCCATAGTCACAGTCATGCTTTGGAATCAGATAGATGTGTGTGGGCTGGAGTATGTACATAGTAGGACCATAACTTAATGTAAGCACCCATCGAGTTCTTGACTGCTGGCTAGATAAAGCTGATTGACTGAGATGGGGAGTTGCAGTCAAGAAAGAACTTAATGCACACAGAGCCTGCTAGACGGGAGACAGGAGTTTTATTATTCCTCAAATCAGCCTCCCCCAAAATTAAAAAATTGGAAGGCTGTGGCTTTTTTGAGACAGTTTGGTGGGCAAGTGGTTGGGGAATGCAGCCTGGTCAAGTCGGGGATGAAATCATAGGGGTCAAAACTGTCTTCTTGCTGTTTTTCACTCCTGTGTGGGATCACAGAAATAGTTGAGCCAGTTTACTGGTCTGTGTGGCACTGGCTGGTCCATCACAATGCACAGTCTGAAGAATATCACAGACATCCGTTTGAGGTGTTACAATGGTAACAGTTATCCATAGAGGCCACCGGGCAAGTGTGGAGCTTGTGGCCTCTGGCAGCATGACTCCCTCGCCATAAATTCTAATATTGTAGCTAATTTGTTCATTTAACGAAGGCAGTCTGGTCTCCAAGTAAGGATGGGGTTTGTTTTGCAGATGGGCTGTTATCTTCATTTCAAAGTTAAACTATAAGCTAAATTCCTCCCACAGTTAGTTAGGCTGGGCTCAGGAATAAACCAAGTCTTACGTGTTAATGTTTCATTGTCAGAATAACTTTGGATTGTGTTTGGCAATTAGGATTCAAGTCAGAGAATTATCAACCATTGATCACCAGTTTTCTTTGAAATAGTCTGAACACTGGTGAAGAGAGGCCACTCACCATTTATACTAACAGCTCAAAGGGGAAGGTTATTCCATTAAATAAAACACTAAAGAAGATAAGCCACTCCTCAGGAGACAATGGGCCAACCCCAAATGAAGTCTATGCTGTGGGTCTTAAGGTCATCTCCTGCCCATGAGAAATTGGTCACTTCTGGTGCAAGTTAAGATGAATAGAGAGGGAGTTGGTTCCCACAGTGAAAAAGCTTAAGAATATACCAAAGACTGTAAGTTCCCCAAATAGTGAATTGTGTTTCCCTTCTTCCTGAATATGGAAAGGAAGGGGATTGTTTTCCACCCTGAGACGGATGGAGCTACTAGGGAAAGCATCATTACTGGTGTCTCAGTCCCTGTTTGAAACGTCATTTGCTGGGACTTAGATCAACAAGGATCTCAAAACCTGGACAAGAAGTTCTTTTTTAAATCCTCTGTTCTAGGACAGGGGTCCCCAACCTTTTTGGCACCAGGGACCAGTTTTGTGGATATAGTTTTTCCACAGAAGGGGGACTGAGGGAGGGGTATGGTTTCTGGATGAAACTGCTCCATGTCAGATCATCAGGCATTAGATTTTCATAAGGAGTGCGCAACCTAGATCCCTCACATGTGTAGTTCACAGAAGGGTTTGCGCTCCTATGAGAATCTAATACTGCCGCTGATCTGAAGGGAGGCCAAGCTCAGGTAGTGATGTTCACTCACCTGCAACTCATCTCCTGCTGTGTGGCCCAGTTGCTAACAGGCCATGGACGGGTCCCAGTGCACAGCGCAGGGACTGAAGACCCTGGTTCTAGGACAGTGAGACTAAAATGAACAAAGGTTAGGCACGTGTAAGGTACTTAAGGAAAAAATTGTGAGTTTGCAGCAAACAAAGCATGCCCCTCAGGCTTTCTGAGAGATCTCATTTTACGTGTCATCTAATCCTCGTTGGTAACATTTGCTCTTTATGAAGTTTAGCAAGGAAGAACTGAGTTTTCCTGGTACTGAGTCACTAGACAGTTTATCTTTCCAATGCTGGCTCCCTTTTTTACAGGTGCGGAGGCTGAGGCCCAGGCAGGTGAGTTCTGCTGAGAGTGACAAAGCTCAGCTCGGGCTTGTCCCCGAGCTGCACCACAGGGCCTGACAGTGGAGGCAAGCTCTATCTGACTGCTATTAAAATATGCATCTGTATCTGGCGGCTGTTAAAACATGCACATCCCAAAGTAACGAAGAGATGAGAGACAAATAACGGAAATGAAAACTAACTTGCCAAAATATGTTAGTCAGAGGTTTAATAACCATAATATACAAAGAGTGCTATGATAAGAATAATTCCAACCCTCAAAGAAACAGTGATGCAGATGACTTGTGCTTGGAAATAAAAAATGCAAATGAAAACAACCATGGGCTTTCTCTTTGGTCTAATGAGCTCATTAGCAAGTGCCTGAGTTGTGAGGCCATTCAGGTACACAGGCACCGACAGGTATAAGTACACAGGTACACAGACACCGAGTGATTTTTCCTGTGATCTTAGCCATAATATGTGCATTCACCTCCAGTTCGCACCCTACAAAATAATAATGTGGCAACTTGTCTTTATGTCTATGGAGGTGATCCTCATTATATTATTTACAACAGTTAAAAGTGAGGTGGGTTAAATAAATTATATCAGACAGTAGATTTGCAGGTAACAACGTGATTATTAAAGAATTTTGAATGTGGAAAGATGTTCAGCATGAAGTTTTACAAAATATGGAGCATGCAGCACCAGATTCAATATAAGCACGATCTCTACTATGTTAAATTAATCCATATGTGCAACCCAAACTCGTAAGGCAGTTCATCAGAATAGTCACAATACTTATCTCAAGATAGTGGGGTTTTGTTTGCTTGATCTTTTAAAAACAATCTACAATAAACAAATTATTTTATAATCAGAGAAAGGAATATATTTATTTAAAAATTATTGCTAGGCAAGGCATAGTGACAGTCCTAGCTACTCGAGAGACTGAGGTGGGAGGATAACCTAATCCCGGGAACTCGAGGCCGCACTGAGCCATGATCATGCCACTGTACTCCAGCATGGGCAGTGGGCGTGAGACCCTGACTCCAAAAAAGGTAAAACTAAAACCAAAACCAAAAACAACAACAACAAAAATTTACAAAGATAAATTAAATTGAACCTCCCTCCCCTTTCTTTGAGACAAGGTCTCACTCTGTCACCCAGGCTGGAGTGCAGTGGCACAGTCACAGATCACTGCAGCATTGAACTCCTGGTCTCATGTGATCCTCTTACGCCAGCCTAACCAGGAGCTGGGACTACAGGTATGTGCCACCTCGCCTGGCTAATTATCTTAAATTTATTTTTTGGAGAGATGGGGTCTCACTGTGTTGCTTAGGACATAGTGATCACAAACTCCTGGCCTCAAGCAGTCCTCCTGCCTCGGCCTCCCAAAGTGCTGGGATTACAGGTGTGAGCCACTGCACCTGCCCAAACCCATTTATAAAAGCACCTTTATTTACCACAAATTAAAAAAGGTGAAGTCATCAAACCTCGTACATTTATAGTGCATCTCCTGTAGACTGCAAGAAATAGCTATTGCAGGCCTCATAATGATATTATTTCCTGGTGTTCTTTGCATTTGGAATTTGTTGTTTTAACATTCAAGCAGTTTATTAGTCCTAATAAACATTATGGTCATGATCTGATTGAGTACTTTTCCAAGCTGCTTCCCAAATTTTCCAGGAGCCTTGAAAAGAGGAACTTATCTAAATATTCAAACACTGCAGTTTATTCCTTCTCAGTTTCTACATGCTTCCTATTTAAAAAATATTCAGCCCAACATTTATTTGATGTATTGAGAACTTTACATGTATAGTTTTGAAGCTGCCTTTGCAAAAATTATAACAGTAAGAAAATTATGGCAGTGAAAAAGATCTGACCTAACTGTAACCACCCAGTGGGTTCATTTTGCCCACTGCCCAGATAGAGCAAGATAGGGAAATTGCAATAGAGAAAGAGTTTAATTCATGCAGAGCCAGCTAAATGGGAGACTGGAGTTTTATTACTCAAATCAGTCTCCCTGAAAATTCAGTGTCTGGAGTTTCTCAAGGATAATTTGGGGGTTAGAGGGCCAGAGAGTGGGGAGTGCTGATTGGCCAGCTTGGAGATGAAATCATAGGTGATTGAAGTGGATTCTTCTTGCCATCTTCTGTTCCTGGGTGGGACTGCTGAACTGGTTGAGTCAGATTACTGGTATGGATGGGGCCCGCTGATGCATTAGAATGCAGGTTTTGAAAAATATCTTGAGCACCAATCTCAGGTTTCACAGTAGTGATGTTATTCATAAGAGCAATTGGGGAGGTTCAGAATCTTTTGGCCTTTTCCAGTATGACTCCCAAACCATAATTTCTAATCTTGTGGTGAATTTGTTAGTTTTACAAAGGCAGTCTTGTCCTTAAGCAAGAAGGGGCTTTATTCTGGGAAAGAGTTGTTATCCACCTTATTTTAAAGTTAAACTCTAAACTAAGTTTCTCCCAAAGTTAGTTCTGCCTCCTCCCAGGAATGAACGAAGGCAGCCTGGAGGCTAGAAGCAACATAGGGTTGGTTAGGTCAGAACTCTCACTGTCATCATGTTTCTCCCTGTTGCAATTTTTGCAAAGGCAGTTTCAGTTTGATTTGATACTCAAAATAATCTACTAAGGTGTGTACCCTTGTTACCCTTATTTTAAAGAGGAGGAAAGCAGGACTTAAACTTCAGGCTGTTTGACTCTCCCTTTCCTGCCCCACATCATTCATTTTCAATTTTCTGTATTCTAGAGATAGAATAAGTCAGCATGAATAAACATTTTTCATTGTTGCAGTATAATAATATAGATTTGCCCTCCATTTAGGGTACAACTCAGTGGTCTAGGAAACTGCAAATCTTCCCTTGGTTTTTGAAGGGTTTAATCTAAGCTAATGCTCAACTTGCTGATGACTATTTCCAGGGAAGGTTTATGGCCTCTGTTTTTACGTCTGCATATACATCTATATTAAGGGCACGTTTATGTTTTAATGGAATTATGGCTCCAGCTGTTTCTATTGCATCATGCAGTTAAAATTCATGTGACTTTTCTTTTGTTGTATTTGTCATCTTTGTTAGCCTCATGATTATACGAAAACCAAATTCTGCCACAATACATTTAAAGAGGTTTATTCTTAGCCAGTAGGAGTGACCACGGCCTGGGCCACACGAACTCAAGAGGTCTTGAGCAAGAGCTCCGGAGGCCCTTAGGGTACAGTTTGGTTTTACAGCTTGGTTCAGTACCTGAATTGCAGATAAAATCATCCATACCTGGAAGGTATACACTGGTTCTGCCACAAAAGGAGGGACATCTTGAAGTCACAGGGCTTGCAAGTTATATAGATGGGCTTTTGAGATTTCTTAGTTGACAGTTGGTTGAGAGTTAAGCTATTGACTAAAGACTTGAAGTCCGTGGAAAGAGATGCCTGAGTTAAGATAAGGGGCTGTGGGGCTAAGGCTTTTGTTATGTAGAGGAAGCCTCATAGGTGGCAGCTTCCGGGGAGAATAGATGGTGAATGTCTCCTCTCAGACCTTAAAGGTATCAGGCTCTCCGTTAGTCTCTCGGGAGAGGCCTAGAAAGGGAATGCCTGGCTACATGAATGGAGATGCTCTACAGATGAAAATTTTCCCCACAAAAGATGGCTTTGTGGGGGGTATATCAATCTGTTAGTTTCAAAATATGTCAAAGAAATATATTTTGGGTTAACATGGTTTGATTTCCTTCAGGGCCTCTTGTCTTCCATGTGATGCTGTAGCAGAGTGAGGTTGGAAAGCAAGCCACATCATATCGGGTTAAAAAAAAATCTAAATGAGATTTTGTGGTTTGTAGGGTGTGATTCCCCAAGTGCCTTAGATATGAATTTTGGCAAGAGGAGAGAAAAGTCAGAGTATAGTTCTCACTTGAGAGCAGTAACCATGTGTAAGAATGATTTCCCTTTCTGATCTTCTTAGCATTAGCTTAGCATTTATGAATGGGCTCTAACCACTGATTTTTCCTCAGTCAGAAACTGCTAATAAAAGGGATATTTACACATGTTTTATAGCTCTGAACATGTCTGAGTCTTCCCACAAGTCAGTACACCCTCTGGCTTTTATCAGCAAGTAGCTGAATGCAGAAGGATGATAACGCTGACGTTTAGGTGGTGCAGTGTTTTTCTTGGCCACTTTGCTGGGCTCACAACAGGGGTGCTCTGTTTATTCAGTCCACACGCTCAACCCCTTGTGGAAGGGAGTGTGTGAACAAGCCCGAAGGATCCAGTCAGCTGCTTCGGGCGCTGGCAGGAGCAAGCTCTGTGTGGGGCCCATAGTGGCACTCAGATGGGGGTCCCTGCTACCCCAAAGCTCTGGAGGGGGCGTTCCAGTGCTGTCCTAGCTCCACCGTCCGCACATAGCAGTGGGTTAGCAGCTCAGTTGGCCCCTTGGGGCACTGCCCAGAGCAGTTGCCCTGTGTCAGGGAGGGCGAAGGGCCTCTGGGTCCCTATCCCTTGTCTGGCATCCAAGAAGAATGAGGTCAGGTTGGTAGCACAGACAATTGAAGGATGATGAAGCCAGAGAATTTTCTTAAGCAATGCACATAGCTCTCAGCAGAGAGGGGAGCTGGAGAGGGGACGAGAAGGGCGGGCCATCTTTCCTGAGGTCTGGTCATGTCTTCCTGAAGTCCGTCTTTTCAAAGTCCGACCGTCTCCCCGTCTACCAACTGAGTCTGGGGTGTTTATACGCACCGGATGGGAAGTGCATGCTGATTGGTTTGTGAGCATCCAAAATAGGTTAAAGTGCAGACACCACTCAAAGGTGGGCCCAACAGTGTAGAAAACCAATTAGGAAAGGGTGGGTATACGTAAAGTAGGTGAAGGGGGGACGCCAATCGGAGGGAAGGTAAGTTCTCAATCCAGTCTGAGGATTTAACTTAAACTTGGCTTTCAGGCTTTAAATGGCCTTTAGCTTGGAGGTCAGGTATCGCTGGGTACCCGCCCCATCTGTCTAGGCATTTGGCTGCCTGCTGTTTCTATCAAAAGGAACTATTTCCATTTACTTCTCAGGTCAGAGGGATTCTCTGAAAATCTGCTTCTCTTTTGTCCCTGCTGGGTCTTCAGCCTGAGCTGTCCTTCTCTTAGGTTAAGTCCCCCTCTCAGCATCACCCACTGCAGCCGTTACCCAGGTCTGAGTCCTTCCCTGCCCAGATGGGGCTAGGAGTGTGTGTGGGGCTGGGGTTAGGCCTACTTGACTCCACCCTTGAACTGTGATGAAATCCCAAGGGAGTATGTTAACCCAACACTCCTTTCTTCTCACCTGATGATTGGCGTGATAACAGTGTGAGACTTGGAAGCTGGCTGGGCGATGTACGGGAAGCACACAGCAGGGCTCCGGACGGGAACAGAGTGTTTCAGAGATGCACAGCCTTGGCGTGGGGATTATTCCAAGCCCATTGCTGCCGGGCTGCTGAGGGCAGCTGAAAAAGGCCACAGGAACTTGCTGACTGGCTCCGCTACGAATGCAGCTTCAGTCTCTGTTGGACACTCAGAACTGCTCAGAATTTTGTTTTGGTTTTGTGCCCAATTACCTCTAAACATAGAATTGAACTGTTTTATCTCACTAATAAAATATCCCCTTTGTAGGAAATTCGGAAATTACAAAATGTTATTAAAGACTGAAATTAAAACCTCATGATCCCACCCCTCAGAGACAGCTATAATTCCACATTTCCATATTTTAGTGTATTTTCGTATTGCCGTCTCCATAGCTGTCGTCCATCAATCGATTCATCCATCCGTTCATTCTTTCTTCATTCTTTTATCTACTTATCTTCTTTCTCCGTCCTCACTAATTTCACACACACGCACGCGCACACACACAGGCACTCACAAACATACATGCACACATGTGTGCACACGCGCGCACACACACGCACGCACGCGTGCACACACATACAACCTTGTATCTGTCCTGCTTTCTTCTATGGGCGCACGTGATTTTCCTTTCTCCTCACCAGCTCCCTTTCCCTGTAGCGGCTGTTCAAGAACCTGACATGTCTCTTTATGCTACCTCCATTCCTGCTGCTGTAACATAATGCCACAGACCAGGTAATTTATGAATACTAGAAATGTATTTCACACGCATCGGGAGGCCTGGGAAGTCTGAGAGCAAGGTGCCAGCAGGTTTAATGTCTGCTGAGGACTGCGGTCTGCTTTTGAGGTGCTGCCTTGTTGCTGGGTCCTCACATGGTGGAGGGAGAAGACAGAGAGGAAGGCTGTGTCTTCACATGGAAGAAGAGACAGAAGGACAGAAGAGAACCTCCGTCACTTCCCTCTAGCCCTTTGCAAGGGCACTAATCCCATTCATGAGGGGAGATGAGAGCCCTCATGACCCGATCACCTTGAGAGGCCCCACTTCATGACTGTCACCAAGGTAATTAGGGATAATTAGGCTTCAGCATGTGAATTTTACAGGGATGCATACATGCAGGTCGTAGCAATGCTTCTCACCCAGCTTCTGGATCCACCAAGGAGACAGTGCAAGAGACGTAGATAGTTCTGCTGCCTCCCTGCTCACCCAGACCGTCTGTGTCTTCTTACCTTTTAGCTCTTTCCACATCTGCATCTCTGCTTACGTCCTCCATGACCCAGCTCCTCCTGCCATCCCCTGTGCAGGAGCCACCAGCTCCAGCCTGTCCCTGGAACCCCAGCAGTCATCCAGTTCTGAAGTCACCTCCTTCTGTCCACCCACCTGCTGCTCAGAATCCCGGCCGCTGTCAGTTCTTTCCTTCCCCACCAGAGAGGAACCACAGTCTTCACACTCGTGATTCTGACTCCTGCCTTGCCCTGCCAAGGTACCCTTGGGCTTCTGCCTGTGGTTTTGCAGACACTGTTTCTCTCCGTGACCTCCTGGGTCCCCAAGACATTGCCTCTTCCATATGCCTTGTCTCAAATTTTCTGCCACATTATTCTTGGCTGCCTGCGATTCCCACTGCCTGGTTCTCCTGCTTCCTCACCATTCCTTCTCAGTGTTAACCGACAGCTTTTCTCTGTCCCTTTGTTTGGGGTCATAGGTTCTCACCGTACACCCTCTCCGTGGTTATTTCATCCATGCCAAAACCTCCACCCATTTTAACTTGAGAGCTTTCACACTTCTCTTCCACACGCACAGTAACTGCTCCTCCCCACATTGCCCCGCAGGCACCTCCAAATTACTATGTGCAAAACAACGTTCTTACAAGGAGTTATTGTTGAGAAGTCTTGCACATGCTGCCACTCGGATGAACCTTAAGGACATTATGCTAAGTGAAATCAGCAGTCAGAAAGCACAAACGCTGTGTGCCTCCACTCACAGGGGGTCCCCAGAGCAGTGACTCCAGAGACAGAAAGGAGAATGGAGGTGGCCGGGGGCTGGGGCTGGGGCCGGGGAATTGGTGTTTAATGAGCACAGAGTTTCAGTTGGGGCGATGGAGAGTTCTGGGGATGGACAGTCGTGGCGGTACCACAACAGTGGGAATGTACCTAAGGCTGCTGAAGTGAACACTCACAGATGGTTAGGCTGGCAAGTCTTGTTAGGCATGTTTGACCACAATTGGATGAAAAACAATAAGTTTTTCCCCTTCTCTTCTGATCTGTCCACTTGCTAACCAGGGTAACCTGCTGTCTCCGTTTTGAGAAGGCTGTGGCCCACTGCTTGTCTTCCTTGACTAGCGGTAGGGGAGGCAGCCGTGCCCCTGGATCTTCTTTCTTTTTCTTTGTTTTTTAGATTTTTTAAAATCATATTTTAAGTTCTTGGGTACGTGTGCAGATGGTGCAGAATTGTTACATCGGTATACA
Source organism: Cacajao melanocephalus (assembly GCA_963573385.1). NCBI lineage: Eukaryota > Metazoa > Chordata > Mammalia > Primates > Pitheciidae > Cacajao > Cacajao melanocephalus. The sequence goes on along the minus strand of CAUYLG010004332.1, from coordinate 1,639 downwards.
CATGCCATGGTGGTTTGCTGCATCCATCCCCTCCGTCATCTACATTAGGTATTTCTCCTAATGTTATCCCTCTGCAGTCCCTCCCCTAACCCCCCCACCCCCGACAAGCCCCGGTGTGTGATGCTTCCCTCCCTGTGTCCATGTGTTCTCATTGCTCAACATCTACTTATGAGTGAGAACATGTGGTGTTTGGTTTTCTGTTCTTGTGTCAGTTTGCTGAGAATGATAGTTTCCAGCTTCATCCATGTCCCTGCAAAGGACACGAACTCATCCTTTTAATGGCTGCGTAATATTCCATGGGATATGAATAGATACTTTTCAAAAGAAGACATTTATACAGCCAACAAACATATGAAAAAAACCTCATCATCACTGGTCATTTTGCATTAGAGAAATGCAAATCAAAACCACATTGAGATACCATCTCACGCCAGTTAGAATGGCGATCATTAAAAAATCTGGAAGCAACAGATGCTGGAGAGGATGTGGAGAAATAGGAACACTTTTACACTGTTGGTGGGAGTGTAAATTAGTTCAACCATTGTGGAAGACAGTGTGGCGATTCCTCAAGGATATAGAAATAGAAATTCCATTTGGCCCCTGGATCTTTCAGATCCTCCCCAGTGCTGGCCTGCCAGCCCCGCTCTGAGATCCTGCCTTATCCTGCCTTTTCTTATAGCCCCACAGGTCCCAGTGTGGCCTGGGTTTGGTTTCATCTCTTGAGAACATCTACCACTTCTGTTGAGTCTACACTCTATTCCAAATTGTCTTTTCACAAACTGAAAAAAATTCCAATTGCATCCCCTTCTGTAGCATGCCTGGCCTTCGCACCTGCTCTCTCTTTGCCAGGCCTGAGTGCACTGTCTCCTTTCTATGTCAAGCAAATTTACAGATGCATGATCTGCACACAGAAACAAACTCAAAGTACATCCTACACCTGAATGTAAGAGCTAAAACTATAAAACATTTAGAGAAAGAAAAAAAAAAACAACCTAGTACTAAATCTTCCTGATCTTGGGCTCAGCAGTGATTTCTTAGCTATGACTTCAAAAGCTCCAGTGATGAAAGGAAACATTGATAATTTGGACTTATCAAAATTTAAAACTTCAGCTCTTTGAAATACTGTTAAGAGACTGAAAAACAATTCACAGCCAGGAATAAAATATTTGCAAAGCATATAACTGACAAGGAACTTGTATTCAGACTATATAGATAACTCTCACAACTTAACAATAAGAAAAACAAATTTAAAAATATATGGGCAAGGAATCTGAGTAGATATTTCTTCAAATAAATTATATGAATGGCCAGTAGTGAAAAGACAGCTAACATCATTAGTCACCAAGGAAATGCAAATTAGAACCACAATGAGATACTGTTTAATACTGTCTTGGATGGCCATAATTTTATTTTATTTTTTTTTATTTATTTTTTTTTGAAAGAAAGGAAAAGAGAGGAAAGAAAGTGAGAGTGAATGAAAGAAAGAAAAAAAAAGAATGTACGAGAGAAAGAAAGAGGAAGAAAAAGAGGGAGAGAGAACAGGATTCTTGTTCTACTGCCCAGGCTAGAATGCAGTCTAAAAATGGGTATTAAAAACCTCTATTATGCCAATAATTATGTTTAACAATGGAGACAGGAA
>CAUYLG010004331.1:0-123622 GCA_963573385.1 Cacajao melanocephalus | reverse complement strand
AAGTGTCAGATGGCAGTGGAAGCATGTGTGTTTCTAAAAAGTAAAAATCTCAGGAAAGAAAACAGAAGTGGCATGCTTTAACCATCTTGCTTAGTGAAAGAGCTGCAGTTGAAATTGTTTAAAAAGTAGCAGGTACAATGAATATTGTCACAAGTGTGTTAATTTTTGAAGCGGTGTGGGTGCTGACTACTAGTAGTATCAAAAATACGTTCAGAATTGTTTTGATACCTGTATTTATAATAAAAAATGTTGGGGGGAGTTGATGAATTTCTGTTAAAAGCTGTTCTTGTGTGTTACATGTAACAGACATGGTAAATATTTGTTTACAGTCTTTGTTTAACAAACCATGCATTTAAGTTTAAGTGAAGTCAACAAAAAGGAAATAGGTATATGGATATGTGATTCTGAGATTAAAGTTAGTCTTAAAATGTAAATAAAATGTGGAACGTGTCCTCAGAGACTGTGCCATTTCTATTATGTTGATGTAGTATATGTACAGTACAAAGGAAGCAAAAATTGGAATTATTGTAGCTTTTCTTGTGTACACACCCTTTATTATTTATCCTATTTTGTGTACTTCTTGTGGATTAGAATTTGCAGACTATTTCAGAAAAGAAATTGCCTAGTTTAATTTCTTCTTTGGATAAGGAGGAATCCTAGGTATTACATTTTGAACTTGATTTCACCAGAATTAATATTATTAAAAAGATCTTTGCATTCTGGCAATTCTTTTAGAATTATAGGTTGCAAATTATCTAAATATACACCTCATTTTTTTTATGAAAACACCTTTTTTAGTTATTTTTCTGTGAAGCTTTTGGTTAATAAATAGGGTGAACTAATTGGAGACATTTTCTCTTCCAATCAGTGCTTTTAACACTAATAAGGATAACTTTATTCATTCCACGTACTCTCCAAATAAATATGTAACTCTGAAGTAGAAAATTCATTTATGTTCTGCTTTTACCAAAGTGACGTTGAGGCTTTTAAGTCACTTACTTCAAAGTACTGGATCCAAAGCTTTGTTGAATATGCTGTTTGATTAATTCACTGAAGAATATAGAAAGGTGGTCAGGTAAAGTCTCCTTTTATTTTGTCAAGCTTAATAATTTGTCTCATACTTTACCCTGCTAGATATAGGCCAGCCACAACCTTGATTATCAAATATTAAATTAGATCTTCAAACTTTGCTTTTAAAGTAAAGTATTGGCCATATGGTGGCTCACACCTGTAATCCCAGCACTTTGGGAGGCTGAGGCGGGCAGATCACTTGAGGTCAGGAGCTTGAGCCTGGCCAGCATGGTGACGGTGGCAGGCGGCTGTAGTCCCAGCTACCCAGGAGGCTGAGGCAGGAGAATTGCTTGAAGCTGAGAATCGGAGGTTGCAGTGAGCCAAGATCACGCCACTGCACTCCAGCCTGGCGACAGAGCGAGACTGTCAAAAAAAAACAAAAGGAAAAATAATAATAATACTATAATACTACAAAAATAATACTTTTGTAGAACAAGTTTCTCAAACATGCCCTGAAAGTCTTTTATCAAGCTCATTCAAAGTTAAAGCTTTGAGCTACCTTTTCTTGGCCAGTAGTACATTAAAGTCACTGACATTTTATGTAAACATTAATTTCAACGTGGCCGCTCTATTTTAATTATCAAAAATGTTTAAAATGCATTAAGATAACAGAGAACATACACGTACAAGTTAGTGCAGATGCAGTTTGTTAAATTTGAAGTGAATTATTACCTTGAAATACAGTCTTAAAAATTTTTTAATGGTTGAAGATTAAATTGAATTACACTGTAGTCTAATGGTAACTGATGATCTGAATCCAACTCTCTGATAACTTTCTTTCCACTTTGAAACTGTGTCTTATCGTACACGGAAGCTAGTAACTACTTGAATGCTGTTGGCAGGATGATAATCTGGGTACCTCAGTCTCTTGTCCTCTTTCTTTTCCCCATATCCACCGTTGTGAAGTTGCCAACCCTGCTTTCCCTTCCCCTGCCAAGTACATGTTGTCAGAGTCAGCCCTATAATGTTCATTTCCCCTCTTGTTTGTGGGATTATGGATCTCTGCAGAAATCTGCATGCCAATTAACCCATTTCTAAAGCAGAATCCATTTTGCATGTCACAATCTAGATGTACATGGCAATCTGAGACATGCTGGGAGACTGTAAGAGGAATTAATACAGAAACACTCTTAATTATAGTAACATTTGGAAGAAATTTTGCCTTTGTTTTGTAAAGTGGCTAAGGTTGTAGGAGGGTGTGGTATTACTTTTCGAATGAACTGTAAAGTTGCCTTAGAAATTTGTTTAAAAGGCTAGCAAGTGAGACTCTTGAGGATGATCATATATTAATAAAGATTACCAAAAGAAACTTCTTGTCCTATTAGGTCAGTGTTATGATTTAATGATTTAAATTACTTAATTTTAAGAATTTATAATTAAAAATTTTTTTTTCTAGCATTCTAAAGTAATGTCATTTGTTGTAGGTTTCTGGATTTTGGAACTACAGCAATTTGGAACATAAACATTTTGAAGGATAGTCAGTGGTATTTAGTCTTGAATGTAAAAATAGAGAAAATTTATAGTTTTATGTTATTAAAAATAATTTATCACACTTAGAATTTAAGGTTTTCGCAGAGTGGATTTGTTTGACTCATGGTTTATTAGTCAAGATTACTTAACAATATGTTGATTTTAATGTCAGTTCCCACTAAATGTATAATATTGACAAATACATATGAAATTAATATTGTTTTGAAAAAGTAGAGGACACACGGAATTATGAATGCTTTTTTCTTAATATGTTTGGTGTATGTGGCTTTGAATGGTTCTGCTGGTGCATCATGGAAAGACAGCAGTGAACTGTAGCCTGCCGTCAAAACTGTATCCATTCTTTTAATGAGCATGTGACTGTATTCTTAGGTACATTTTGAAGAATATAAGTACTGATGATAAAGTCTAGTATGCATAACAGGATTTTGGAGGTATTTCAGGAATTTTATAAGTATGCTTTTTAGGTATCTGTGTAATGTCATGATATCATTTATTGCTGGGATGTGTAATGTCATGGTATCATTTATTGCTGGGATGGATCGAAAGGCACTGGTTTTGCTTTTCTGATAAGTATCAGAATCATTTTCCAGTACCAGCTTGCCTGGCTTTTAATTACTGTCACACACACAAACACGAAATTCAACTCCTCAAGGTTTGGGAAAAGTGTGTATTTTTTTTTGTATGTAAAAATAAAAGCATCATAAAAAGTAATGGATGAATTGTATTATAGGATTGTTAGGAACATTAGCAGTTTTTACCCAATACTGAGCTTACTATAAAGTAGGAAATGCATAGGAAGGAATGCCTCTTCCACTAAAATAATATGCCTTATAGAATGGATGAAATCTTACCATAATTCATACTGAAAATGTTGTCTATTTAAAAGTATTGTGGAGTGTTGAAAATAAAGATACACTGTAAGTATTTTCTGAAGAGAAAATTAAGGTATTTAATGATACAGGAAATAAGTGACAAGCTAAAGTCATCATTTTGTTGAAATAAAGGAGTTTTGCAAACTCAAGGAGTGAGTTACATGATTGAAAAAAAAATCATTGGATATGAGGAGGTTACTATGGTGTTTATATCCTTAGTAGGATATTTTCATCTAGAAAATTCCTAAGAGTCTGCTCCATCTCATGTTTAAAAAAGAATTTTTTTTTAGAGACAGGGCCTTGCTCTGTCACGCAGCTGGAGTGCATTGGTGTGATGATGATTTACTGCAGCCTTGATATCCTGGGCTCCAGTGATCCTCCTGCCTCAGCTTCCTGAGTATCTGGGACTACAGGTGCAGGCCACCATGTCTGGTTTCTTTTTGTTGTTGTTGGTTTTTGTTTTTTGATAGAGACAGGGTCTCACTGTATTGTACAGCCTGGTCCCAAACTCTTGGCCTCAAGTGATCTTCCCGCCTTAGCTTCCCAAATGCTGAGATTATAGGCATGAACCACCATGCCTGGCCAGCATCTCATATTTCTATGTAGTCTATAAGACCATCTCAAAGTTTTTGCTACAGGTTAATTTGTGAAATAAATGATAAAGGCTGATAAATCTTGTTTTATTAGAAAGACTCCAGGGATTATCCTTTCTTAACTGTTGAACTGACCAAATACCATCAAAGTGTTGTGCAGTGATCCATTTGCTGCCAAATATATGGACTTAATGTGTGAATTATTATGCAAAAGCAGAGTTGTTATTCTTAGTTGGCACTGGGAAGCCAATAGTCATAAGAAACCTGTGGTCAATAGAAAAGCAGGTTGTTGGCCTTATGCATAGTGAATGCTTTCCATTGCTTGTTCAGTACAATGGTTGAGTAATGAAAGTAAAACACTGTTCAAAGATGACAGGGAGGCCTTTGTGTTTTTTTTTTCTTTTGACAAGCATTCCTCCTGCCTCAGCCTCCAGAGCAGCTAAACCACAGGCACACACCACCACACTCAGCTAATGAAAAAAATTGTTTTTGTAGAAACGGTCTTGCTATGTTGTCCAGGCTGGTGTCAAACTCCTGGCTTCAAGCCGTCCTCCTCCCTTGGCCTCCCAAAGTGCTGGGATTACAGACATGAGTCACCTTGCCCAGCTCAGTTTTTTTTTTTTTCCTTTTAATAATAGGTTACAAAGTAATCTCGAAAATTCACATTATTGTGAAATGAGATTTTAACAGGACATCCTCATATTAAAATGTAAAATTTGTTTTAATACTGAATGCCTTTTTAAATCTAAATGCTGTTATCCATTTATAATTAATAAACATGATACTTGGCAAGTGCTTTATGACATTTGATAGCCTTTGAGGCTTATCAGCCTTTAAGTTGAACAGATTTTCTCCACAGTTGATAAAGAGAAATATATTGTTTCATTCCTTATCGAGCCACATTAGCCAATTAAATAATGGCAATCAAATGTTCTGATTACATCCATTTTTATAAATTATCTTTTTGTTACTATAATGTAAAAATTCTGGATAATTGCAATGATTATTCAGACAAATGTTAAGTGGGTGATGGGCATGTTTTCAGTTATGCTAATACTCAAGTGAAAATAATTGAGTTTACAAGAAGAGTAAATTAATTGCATGGGTTTTTTAATTTTAGTAACATATGGATCCCTTTGAGAAGAAAAATTCTTGTGGACTTAGTATTGTCTTGAATTATTTCTGTAAAACTATTGTTTAACGCATACATTGTGTGAACTTAGGGTCTTAGATCTTTTTTTTTTCTTTTTTAGACCTGTAATAAAATGGCAAGATCTTTTAAAATTATAAAGTAGGCTGGACGCAGTGGCTCATGCCTGTAATCCTAGCACTTTGGGAGGCCAAGGCAGGCAGATCACCCAAGGCCAGGAGTTTGAAACCAGCCTGGCCAACATGGTGAAACCCCATTTCTGCTAAAAATACAAAAAATAGCTAGGCATGGAGGTGCATGCCTGTAGTCCCATCTACTTGGAAGGCTGAGGCATGAGAATCGCTTGAACCTGGGAGGTAGAGGTTGCAGTGAGCTGAGATTGTGCCACTGCACTCCTGCCTGGGTGACAGAGCGAGACTCTGTCTCAAAAATAAATAATAAAGTAAATTACAGTCTGGGCATGGGAGGTCAACCCTACAATCCCAGCACTTTGGTAGGCTGAGGCAGGAGAATCACTTGTAGAGCTCATCTCTCCAAAAAATAAAAATTAGCCAGGTGTGGTGGCGTGTGCCAATCCCAGTTGAGGTGGGAAGTTTGCTTGAACCTAAGAGTTTGAGGTTACACTAAACTATAATCGTGGCACTGCACTCTAGGCTGAGAGATAGTGAGACCTTATTATTTTTCTCTGAGACAGACGTAGTTTCGTCCTTGTCGCCCAAGCTGGAGTGCAATGGTGTGATCTTGGCTCACTGCAAATTCTGCGAACCGGGTTCAAATAATTCTCATGCCTCAGCCTGCCGAGTAGGTGGGATTACAGGTGCCCACTGCTGTGCCTGGCTAATCTTTGTATTTTTAGTAGAGACGGGGTTTCACCATGTTGACCAGGCTGGTCTCAAAACTCCTGACCTCAGGTGATCTGCCTGCCTTGCTCTCCCAAAGTGCTGGTATTACAGGTGTGAGCCACCGCGCCTGGCTTGGGATTTTTCAAAAGAATTTTAAAAATACCTTTTTGAAAACAGTGTATTTGGTTACAGAAAATGTTAGAATAGTGTTCTGGTTAAAAAATGAAATCTTTATTGCTAAAAACTAGGTAATTTTTTATAAAATGAAAACTTGAGTTCTGTTTATCAAACTTGTTGGCATGCTTGTTGTTAAACCCTCCCCATGTTAAGTCCTTATAAAAGGTACTTGTACGTGAATAATATTGAGTTCATAGGTAACTATATGTACATCATTGTCAACTCTTGGTTAAAGAGATGATCCAGTCTGCTAGTGCCTCATCTGGCACCTCCTATCTGGTAGAGTCTAACTACCAATAAGTATAATGTTCTAAGCTGAACTGGATAGTAATATGGATAAATGAAGCCATTGGCATGATATTGTAAGCTGAACTGGATAGTAATATTGCTAAATGAAGCCATTAGCATAATCTAAGCTGGACTGGATAGTAATATTGCTAAGTGAAGAGCAGTCCAGAGGAATCTGCTGCAAATCCTAGGGAAAACACCTATTTTGCCTCTGCCCTGCGAATGTGGGCAGTTAGCCCCGTAACCTTCAGCTTATTCTGTAAAGACTGCACTTGCCTCTGAGTTGTCGTTTAATGAAATAACATGAATGGGTTTAATCAGAGTCTGATGCAGAGTGATTAATCAATAAACGGTAACATTTCTTAATGTTATTAATCTAAGAACGCTTAGTCTATGTTAAAATTTGCATTTGCGGCCGGGGGCAGTGGCTCACGCCTGTAATCCCAGCACTTTGGGAGGCTGAGGCGGGTGGATCACGAGGTCAAGAAATGGAGACTATCCTGGCCAACATGGTGAAACCCCGCCTCTACTAAAAATAAAAAAATTAGCTGGGTATGGTGGCGCGCAACTGTAGTCCCAGCTACTCCGGAAGTTGAGGCAGAATCACTTGAACCTGGGAGGCAGAGGTTGCAGTGAGCCGAGATTGCACCACTGCACTCCAGCCTGGCGACAGAGCGAGACTCCGTCTCTAAATAAATAAATAAAATTTGCATTTGCATCAAGCCTGTACTTCTATGTAAAGAATGGGTTGGTTTTTTAAAAGAGGTCATATGGGATGCCATTAAGCCATTTGTGCTTTCTGATTTCACTTAATTTCTGCCCATGGTCAAAGGTGAACAGATAGGCTTTTGGACATTGGCGATTCTTGATGACCCACACTACTGAGAGGATGCCCCCGCATGCAGCACACCTTGCCGCAGGGGCCCTGGTGGATGCATCTCAGGTTGGGCACAATTATTTTGGTCTCAACATTAAGATGAGGTCTATTAGAAAGAGGTAATTTACTGGTAATGGAAAGCCAGGTTCACACAGCTTGGGTTGAAAAGCCCTTGGTATTATAACTACATTATAAGAAAACAATTCTTCATATATGCAACCTAGGTAAAGTAAACATATGTACCAAGAAACATGATTAATTAGAAAAGGGAGATTATGTTTTAAGCTTATCTTCCACTAGTCACTTGTGAATGTAATCACAGTGAAGTCATATGAACTGTGAAACAAAAAAAGTCGATTTGTACTTTTTTTTTTTTTTTGAGATGGAGTCTTGCTCTGTCGCCGGTCTGGAGTGCAGTGGCTCGATCTCGGCTCACTGCCACGTCTGCCTCCCGGGTTCAAGCAATTCCCCTGCCTCAGCCTCCAGAGTAGCTGGGACTACAGGCGCGTGCCACCACGCCTGGAAAACTTTTTTGTATTTTAGTAGAGATGGGGTTTCACTGTGTTGGCCAGGATGGTCTTGATCTCCTGACCTTGTGATCTGCCCGCCTTGGCCTCCCAAAGTGCTGGGATTATAGGCCTGAGCCACCACTGGCCGATTTCTACTTCTAATAAGCATCAGTGGGTGGTGCTTCCAGCAAATTTTGAGAGTAGGACTTTTGTCTTACTAATCCTTTCCTTCCGGCAGGCACTGTCAGATGTTGAAGATACACCGCCTCTTCTCACACACACAATGTGATGGAACTTAGAGATAGGCTGTTTATTTAAGATGAAGTCTTGCGCTGTCGCCCAGGCTGGAGTGCAGTGGTATCATTTCAGCTCACTGTAACTTCTGCCTCCTGGGTTCAAGTTTGCCTCAGCCAACTGAGTAGCTGGGACTACAGGCATGCCCCACCATGGCTGGCTCAATTTTTGTATTATTGGTAGAGACGGGATTTTGCCTTGTTGCCCAAGCTGATCTGGAACTCCTGGGCTCAAGCGAACCTCCCTCCTTTGTCTCCCAAAGAGCTGGGATTGCAGATGTGAACCATCGTGCCCAGCCAGGACTAAATTTCTAAGGTTGTTGAATAGCGCTACAAGTGTTATTGATAGCTTGTCTTTTTTTTTTTTTTTTTGGATGGAGTCTTGCTCTGTCACCCAGGGTGGAGTACAGTGACGCGATCTTGGCTCACTGCAACTTCTGCTTCCCTGGTTCAAGTCATTTTGCCTCAGTTCCCGAGTAGCTGGGACTAAAGGCATGCACCACCACACCCAGCTAATTTTTTGTATTTTTAGTAGAGACGGGGTTTCACCATGTTGGCCAGGATGGTCTTGAACTCCTGACCTTGTGATCCACCCGCCTTGGCCTTCCAAAGTGCTGGGGTTACGAGTGTGAACCACTGAACCTGGTGATAGCTTGTCTTTTAAGGAGAATGAAAACTATACTTAAATATAGGGAGTTTGCTCCTCATCCTGGTGTTCGGTAACTGTAATTATTTACTAAAGAGTTACATTGTTGGCTGGATGCAGTGGCTCACGCCTGTACAATCCCAGCTGAGGTGGGTGGATCACTTGAGCCCAGGAGTTTGAGACAGCCTGGGCAACAATGGCGAAACCCTGTCTTTACACAAAATACAAAAATAGCTGGGCACGTCCCAGCTCCTTGGGAGGCTGGGGTGGGAGGATCACTTGAGCCCAGGAAGTCATTTAGGCTGCAATGAGCTGTGATCGCATAACTGAACTCCAGACACGGCAGGCTGGGTGACAAAGTGAAACCCTGTCTCAAAAAAAAAAAAAAAAAGCTTTTTTTAAACTTTTAGGTTTGGGGGTACATGTGAAAGTTTGTTACATAAGTAAATGTGTGTGTCATGGGGGTTTGTTGTACATACTGTGCCATCACCCAGATATTAAGCCTGGTACGCAACAGCTGTCTTTTCTGCTCCTCTCCCTCCCCCCACCCTCCCACCACTAGACTCCAGTGTCTGTTGTTTCCTTCTTTCTGTTCACAGGTTCTTATCATTTAGCCCCAATTTATAAGGGAGAACATGTGATACTTGGTATTCTATTCCTGTTAGTTTGCTAAGGATGATAGCCTCCAGGTCCACTTATGTTCCCACAAAAGACATGATCTCATCGTTTTTTATGGCTGCATAGTATTCTACGGTATATATGTACCACATTTTCTATATCCAATATGTCATTGATGGGCATTTAGGTTGATTCCGTCTTTGCTAGTGTCAACAGTGCGGCAGCGAACGTTTGCACACGTGTGTCTTTATGGTAGTATGATTTATTTTCGTCTGAATATATACCCAGTAATAGGATTGCTGGGTCAAATGGTAGTTCTGCTTTTACCTTTTTGAGGAATCACTGTACTGCTTTTTACAATGGTTGAACTAATTTACGCTCTCGTCAACAGTGTATAAGTGTTCCCTTTTCTCCATAACCTCGCCAGCATCTGTTGTTTTTGGGCTTTTTAATAATAGCCGTTCTGACTGGTGTGAGATGGTATCTTATTGCACTTTTTTTTTTCTCTCTAATGATATTGAGCTTTACCTCTTAGACTCTGGATGGCCCACACGTTCTCATGAATAGTTTAGTCTTGACAAAATGGAAACTGGGGTTGTCAATTTCAGACACCTTTGGTGCTAACTTCTTTAATTTCTCATTTACTCTGCTGTGTGTGTGCGTGTGTGTGTGTGTTTTGAGACAGGGTCTTGCAATGTCACCCATGCTGGAGTAAAGTGGCGGGATCTCAGTTCGCTGCAACCCCTGCCACTTGGGCTCAAGTGATCCTCCCGCCTCAGCTTCCTGAATAGCTGGGATTACAGGTATAGGCCACAATAACCAGCTAATTTTTGCATTTTTTGTAGAAACAGGGTTTTGCCATGTTGCCCAGGCTGGTCTCGAACTCCTGAGCTTAAATGATCCACCTGCCTTGGCCTCCTAAAGTGTTGGGATTACAGGCATGAGCCACTGTGCCCGGATAATTTTTGCATTTCTGTAGAAATGGGGTCTGGCCACGTTGCTCGGTTTGGTCTTGAACTCCTGAGCTCAAGTGATCTACCTTTCTTGGCCTCCCAGAGTGCTGGGATTACAGGCATGAGCCACTGTGCCCAGCTAATTTTTGCATTTTTTGTAGAGATGGGGTCTTGCCATGTTGTCCAGGTTGGTCTCGAACTCCTGAGCTCAAGTGATCCACCTTTCTTGGCCTCCCAGAGTGCTGGGTATAAGGCATGAGTCATTGCGCCTGGCCTACAGTGTGTGTTCTAAGAGCATAGAATGCTTTACTGTGTACTGAACCTTGCTGGTCCTGTGGAAGGCACACAGAATGATAGTTTTATTCACTTGTAGTGTACAGTCTGTCGTTTGAAAGGACATAATTTTGGTATAGACCAGTGCTTCTCAGATTTTAATGGCATTCCTGAGGGTTTGTTAAAGTGCAGATTCTAATTCAGAAGGTCTGTGGTGGGGCCTGGGGTTCTGTTCCTGACGGGCTTCCCGTGATGGCCACTGGTTGGTAGACCACACTTTGAGGAGCAAAGGGCCTAATAAACAGTGGCTTGGGAGGAGGCTTAGTGGAAGTGCGTCCAGCATATACCGGGTACTGGGGAGTAGGATGTGTACACCGTGTTTGAGGTGCACATATTCAATTCTCTTTCCTCTAGAGAGGAGCAAGGACGGTCTCACCACGGTGTCCTTGGCTGTTCTGGTTTTGTCTCCCTGAACTCTCTCCTCACTCACTTTTCATGGCTCTCTGCTGGAACTTCCTCTTGTGTTCTTCTCCAGCCCCAGACTTTTGACTTGAGACCTCCTGACTGTCAGGGCGTGTGTGTTGGGTGTATTTGTGTGTTTTTTTTAGGGATGGGCATAGAGGGCAATTTCACCACAAATATTTAAATTTTAACATTGCCATATCACGAAAATCAGTTCCCATGTAAATGTTCCCATCTGGGCTGTGTGTTCAGCAGTCTTTATGATGTGTCCGGCACATCCCCTTGCTGAGCTTGGGTGCGTTGTAGATGGCCTGTGGGTGCACACCTACGTCGCTGAGTCTTCTGGGCTGTATTGGGCTGTATTTGCAGGGCCCCACCGGGTGGACATTTCCTGATGCCACCTCGCAGATTCTTACCTTTGTCTCTGGGCATACTTGCCCTTTCCCTAGGGCTGGGAAGCTCCTCCTCCTCGTCCCTGTTCCAGGCATGTGACTGCTTCCTTTTGCAGAATGAATGAAATTTCTTTCAAGGAAAACCATAAGTGGGGTTTATACCCCAAAAGCGTCCTTCCATCTGTTACGGCCAAGTTTAAATATTACCTTTTAAACTAAAAATTACAGGTCATGCTTATTTCTCCCTCCCTCAAGCTGTATTGATAAAGGGAAATCATGAGATGGAGGTCACAAAGTGCTAGTCATGGTATGTGTGCCGCCCTCACCAGCACCAGCCACCCTGCCTGCTGCTGGCAGAGCAACTGGCTTTGAGGGTCAGGGCGGGAAGAAACAAGCTGCGGGGTGAGGTCCAAACGCCAGTGTACGGAGGAAGGTCACTGCCTCCTGCTCAGGTCTCAGCACGGCAGAACTGTGGAGGGGCTTTAACTCAGTATATACTCCTGGAACATTTTTAAATGACGAGGGCCGATAGATATGACACATAGATACAAATAGATACATAGTAGATATTTGTCAATTTGTGAGGTAGAAAGCCTTGTAGTGTGTTCCCAGCACTACAAACCTTTCTCTTTCTGAGGTTACATTGTTATTTATGTAAGGCCTCTGTTAGTACTTTTGGCTGAATATGACTCTTCTCTAATTTTGAGATAATTTCTTTTGAGAACATTTCTCATTGAATGGTGGCTCTAACTATTTGGTTACCACTGAGTTTCAAGATGTGTTCCCTGGGCAAGGGAGAAGTCAGCTACTTGTCAAGGATCAGCTATGTTATGGGTGGATCCTGCTAGAACCAAAGTTGGGAATAATGACATCACAGGCAGCCTTTGTGCTGAAAATATTTTCGGCCAGGTGCAGTGGTTCACGTCTGTAATCCCAGCACTTTGGGAGGCTGAGGTGGGCGGATCACCTGATGTTGGGAGCTCAAGACCAGCCTGGCCAATATGGAGAAACCCCATCTCTACTAAAAATACAAAATTAGCTGGGCGTGGTGGTGCACGCATGTAATCCCAGCTACTTGGGAGGCTGAGGCAGGAGGATCACTTGAACCTGGGATGCGGAGGTTGCAGTGCGCCGTGATTGCCCCATTGCACCCCAGCCTGGGCAAGACGAGCCAAACCCTCCAAAAAAAAAAAAAAAAAAAAAAAGGAAAGAAGGGCCATGTGCGGTGGCTCACGCCTGTAATCCCAGCACTTTGGGAGGCCAAGGCAGGTGGATCACAAGGTCAGGAGTTCAAAACCAGCCTGGTCAAGAAGGTGAAACCCCGTCTCTACTAAAAATACAAAAAAATTAGCTGGGCATGGTGGGGCGTACCTGTAGTCCAAGCTACTCGGGAGGCTGAGGCAGGAGAATTGCTTGAACCTGGGAGGCGGAAGTTGTAGTGAGCCGAGGTTGCGCCACTGCACTCCAGCCTGGGGCCGGGTGACATCGTGAGACTCTGTCTCCAAAAAAAAAAAAAAAAAAAAAAATACAAAAGTTAGCTGGACACGGTGGTGTATGCCTGTAATCTCAGCTACTCAGGAGGCTGAGGCAGGGAATTCCTTGTACCCAGGAGATGGAGGTTGCAGTGAGCTGAGATCATGCCACTGCACTCCAGCCTGGGCGACAGAGCAAGACTCTGTCTCAATAAACAAAATTTTTTTTTAATCACTGAGAAGTATGCCTGTTTTTGTCAACAGATGTACTGCTTTTTGGAATTGTTTTCTCTAAGCAAACAGTAAAGGTACAAATAACTCCCCAAGATGACTCAGAACATTTTTGTCAGCTCAGGTTCTAGATATACACGTTGTAGCCTGGAATGAAATTTTCATGAGTTCTATATAATTTAAAACACTTTTTGTACACCAGTGTGGGAGACACCCATTGTTGGCCTCTTTGCTTTCGTCTGAGAGGTGGACATTGATTAGTGTCCTCTGAGGGCAGATGTGTGTGATAAGGGAGAGAGGGGCTGCTGGGGGCTGCAAACCCCCCAGTGAGGGTGAAAGCAGTCTGAGAGGACAAGCTGGTCGACAGAGACAGACGTGGGGCTGGACAGAGGGGAAAGTGCTGTGACTCAGGGCTGGCTCCTGCGGTTTCTGAAGCCCAGCTCCATGCCTGCCCTTTCCATGGTCAAGTGAGCTATGAGTGGGTTATGATCATTTGCCTTGCTTTTCTGTGCTAATACAAGCTGCAGATGGAATCTGGAAGTGGTGTTCATGGTGTAATTTATTCATGCTTCAGTCAGTCTTTATCAAATGCTTACTGGGGCCCAGGTATCAGCATATGCCCCGCTGGTTGGTGCAACCCCACCAGAAATATTGACCTTTCAGTCTCCAAGGTAACCGTGTAGGGGCTAGACATGTACTTTTTGGATATGTCAGATGCACCCCGGACATGCAGAGGTAGAGCATGTGGCGGACGCCAGTCCACCTTTGAGTTAACGTCATATGAAACACTGCCCAGTGGGCTCTAGTGAGGGTGGCCAACAGCCACATCAGACCTTCTCTCCTAAGCAGGAATGACTTGTGTGCCCAGGGAAGGCGGTCACTGGACTTGAAGTCATGTTGGACAGTGCGGGAATGTGGCCTTGCCGTCCCATGAGGCTCACTCAGTTCTCACCTTGGTGGTGCTGAGCCCCGAGGACAGGAATGGCTGGGAGGTGAGGTTTTGTTATGCCTCTATTTCCATGGGCTTTTTGTTTCTATTTTTTATCTGAGATATAAACTACATACCATAAAATGAACCATTTTAAAGTGTACAATTCAGCGTTTTTCATTCTAGCCACAAAATTGTGTAACCATTACCACTAATTCTAGAACATTTCAGAATGATGGACATTTGGGCTGTTTGCACCTTTTGGCTATTATAAATAATATTGCTATAAACATTTGTGTACCAGTTTTTCTGTGGATGTTTTCATTTCTGTTGGGTAGGGGTGTAATTGCTGAGCCATATGGAAGCTATGTTTCACCATTTGAGGAACTGCTACCATGTTTTCCAAGGTGACTGTACCATTTTACATCCCCACCAGCAGTGGATGAGGGTTTCAATTTCTCCCTGTCCTCACCAACACTTGTTATTGCTCATCTTTTAAATTCTAGCCTTCCTGGTGAGTGTGAAGTGGTATTTCATTGTGGTTTTTCATAATTACTAGTGCTGTAGGACATCTTTTCGTGTGTGTACTGGTTATTTGTATATCTTTGGGGCAATCTTGTCCAACTCCTTTGCTCTTTTAATTAAAAAAAAATTTTTTTTTTGAGATGGAGTTTCGCTCTTATTGCTCAGGCTGGAGTGCAATGACACGATCTCGGCTCACCACAACCTCTGCCTCCCATGTTCAAGCAATTCTCCTGCCTCAGCCTCCCGAGTAGCTGAGATTACAGGCATGTGCCACCATGCCTGGCTAATTTTGCAATTTTAGTAGAGACAGGGTTTCTCCATGTTGCTCAGGCTGGTCTTGAACTCCTGACCTCAGGTGATCCACCCACCTTGGCCTCCCAAAATGCTGGGATTACAGATGTGAGCCACTGTGCCAGGCTCATTTTAAATTTTTAAAATTTTAATTTTATTTTTTATTTTTTGAGACAGAGTCTCTGTCGCTCAGACTGGAGTGCAGTGGCGTAATCTCAGTACACTGCAACCTCTTCCTCCTGGATTCAAGCACGTCTTCTGCCTCAGCCTCCTGAGTAGCTGGGTGTATAGGCTTGAGCTACCATGCCCAGCTAATTTTTGTATTTTAGTAGAGACAGGGTTTCACCATGTTAGCCAGGCTGGTCTTGAACTCCTGACCTCAAATGATCCATCTGCCTCAGCTTCCCAAGTAGCTGGGACTATAGGTACCAGCCACCATGCCTGGCTAATTTTTTTTTGTTTGTTTGTTTTGAGACAGAGTCTTGCTCTGTCACTCAGGCTGGAGTACAGTGGCATGATCTCGGTTCACTGTAACCTCCACCTCCCGGATTCAAGTGATTCTTCTGCCTCAGCCTCCCAAGTAGCTGGGATTACAGGCACATGCCACCATGCCCAGCTAATTTTTGTATTTTTAGTACAGAAGGGGTTTTACCATGTTGGCCAGGCTGGTCTTGAACTCCTGACCTCAGGTGATCCACCCGCTTTGGCCTCCCAAAGTGCTGGAATTACAGGCATGAGCCACTGCACCTGGCTATTTTGCTCGTTTCGAAATTTAGGTTATTTGTCACTTTTTGTTTTTTTAGATTGAGTCTCACTCTGTTGCCTAGACTGGAGTACAGTAGCACAATCTTGGCCCCCTGCAAACTCTGCCTCCTGGGTTCAAGCAATTCTCCTGCTTCAGCCTCCTGAGTATCTGGGGCTACAGGTGCACGCCACCATGCCCAGCTAATTTTTATATTTTTAGTAGAGATGGGGTTTCACCATATTGGCCAGGCTGGTTTTGAACTCCTGACCTCAGGTGATCCACCTGCCATGGCCTCCCAAAGTGCTGGGATTATAGGCATGAGCCACCGTGCCTGGACCATTTTTGGCTGATTTGTAAGAGTTTTTATATATGTATTCTAGATACTAGATCTATCAAATATATAGCTTGTGAATAATTTTTTTCCATTCTTTGGATTGTCTCTTTACTTTCTTAATATTATCCTTTGATGCAAAAAATTTTTAATTATAATGCAGCCCAAGTTCTCTATTTTTTTTTTTTTCTGGTGACTGTACTTTTGGGATTTTATCTAAGAAACTGTTGCCTAGTCCAAGGTCACTGTAGAGGGTTCTCCAGAGAAACAGAACCGACAGACGATTGATCAATTGATCAACTGTTAGATAGAAATTTATTATGAGGACCTGCATCACATGATTATGGAGGTGGAGAATTCTCACCGTCTGCTGTCTGTAAGCTGGAGATGCAGGAAAGTCTGAGTTCAAAGGACTGAGAACCAGGAGAGCCGATGGTGTAAGTCTCAGTCCAAGGGCAGGTAAAGATGGATGTCCCAGCTGGAACAGGCAGGCAGAAGGGACAAGTTCTGCTATTCTCCACTTTTTGTTCTGTTCAGGCCCAATTTTGTTATGTTTCAAGACTGTTTTGGCTATTCTGGGTTCCTTGCATTTTTGTATAAATTTTAGGATCAGCTTGTCCATTTATGCCGGAAAAAAAAAAAGGCTGCTGAAGTTTTGGTAGAGATTGCAGTGAAGCTGTAGATCGCTTTGGGGAGTCTTGCCATCTTAATAATATTACATCTTCCAGTCCATGGACATGGGGTGACGTTTTATTTACGTATATCTTCTAACCATATTTTGTGGTTTTTCAGCATATAACTTTGCACTTCCATTTTAGTTTATCCCTACATATATTACCCTTTTTGATGCTATTTTACGTGGAACTGTTTTCCTAATTTGAGTTTGGGATTATTGCTACAACTGGTTTTTATATATTGGTCTTGTATCCTGCAATTTTGCTGAAACAGTTTATTAACTCTAATAGTTTTTCTGCATAAGCTATTTAGACTTTTATTTTATGTATGCATTTATATCTTTATAGAGATTTTTTTATTTTTTATTTTATTTTATGTACGTATTTATTTTTTTTCATGTTGATTAGGCTGGTCTCAAACTCCCGACCTCAGGTGATCCATCTGCCTCGGCCTCCCAAAGTGCTAGGATTACAGGCGTGAGCCACCGCACCCGGCCTAGATTTTTCTATATATAAGATCCTGTCATCTGCAAATATTTTTTCTCCTTTTCCAATCTGAATACTTTTGATTTCTTTTTCTTGTCTTTTCCCCCAACTTTACAATTGGTTTATTGGGATATTAAATGCATTTTTGAGTTACGATGGGTCGATCAGTACATAACACCATAAAAAACCCAGGAGTAGCTGTATAAGGCAAAAAAGGTGTAACTAATTACAGTGCCTTGAGAGAAACCAGAAGATGTTTACAATTGACGGGGAAGCCTGGAAGAGAGACACTGGTACATAACAACAATGAAATTGTACTGAGAATTCTCAAGGATCTGACATGGGAGCATATGGGAAGGAAGGGAAGGAGGGAAGAAAGTAAACGAAGGAAAGGAGGAGTAGTAAGAAAGGGAGGAAGGGGAAAACGCTGCATGGTGCTAAAAGCAGAAACTTAATCAGTTTCTCAAATGTAAATATTTGAAATAGGAGATAAAAAGGGAAATTTTGGCATATTTCAACTATAGTGTGGACTTGAATGTCGAATAGAAGAAGTATCTCAAAACAGTAAAAACACAAAGATGTTTCCATCATGACTAGAAATATGAGTCCTGAAGGGGAGTTTCTGGAGAACTAAATGAAATACAGTACACAATATCAATAAAAGAAAAAAACACATGACGATCTCAATCGACACAAAAAGTGCATTTGAAAAAATACAACACACTTCACAATACAAACACTTAAAAAACTGGGGCCAGGCGTGGTGGCTCACGCCTGTAATCCTAGCACTTTGGGAGGCCGAGGTGGCAGACTGCCTGAGCTTAGGGGTTCAAGACCAACCTGAGCAACACGGTGAAACCCCATCTCTGCTAAAGTACAAAAAAATTAGCCAGGTATAGAGGCGTGTGCCTATAGTCCCAGCTACTTAGGAGGCTGAGGCAGGAGAATTGCTGGAACCCGGGAGGCGAAGGTTGCAGTGAGCCGAGATCGCACCACTGCACTCCAGCCTGGGGTGACAGAGTGAGACTCCGTCTCAAAACAAAACAAAACAAAAACAAACTGTAAACAGAAAGGAGCTTCCTTAACCTGTTGAAGAGTAGCTCAAAAAAAAAAAAAACAAAAAAAACCTACAAAAAAACCCCAATGTTTAATGGCAAAATACTGAATGCCTTCCTTTTCACATCATGAATAAGACAAAGATGTCCACTTTCGCCACTTCTATTCAAGATTGTACCAGAGTTTCTAGCCAGGGAAATTAGGCAACAAAAGGCATCTGGATTAGAAAGGAAGAAGAAAAACAATCTCTATTCCCTGCAGACATTATCCTACATATGTAATATGTTAAGGAAACCATTAAAACAACGACTAGAACTAAGAAATGAGTCCAGCAAGGTTTCAGGATACAAGATCAATATACAAATATCAATTATATTTCCACACAATAGCACCGAACAGTATGAAAATGAAATTTAACAATTCCATTTACAATAGCATCAAAAAGAATCAAATACTTGAAATAAACCTGACCAAAAAAATACAAAACATGTATTTTGAAAACCGCAAAATATTGACGTTATAGATGGCATAAATAAATGGAAAGACAAAAAGCATTCATGGATAGAAAGCCTTCCTATTGCTGGAGTGGTAATAATTCCCAAAGTGTTCTACACATTCTGATAGTGATAGGAGGCAGCCAAATGCCCAAGCAGATAGGGGTGAGTCTCTGGCGAAACCCCACCTCCAAGCTGAAGGCAGTTTAAAGCCCGAAAGCCAAGCTACAAGTTAAATCTTTGGACTGGACTGAGAACCTGTCTTCCTGTTTGGGATTCTTTCCTCTTATTGATCCCCATCCTTCACCTATTTTATGTATACCTACCCTTTCCTAATTGGTTTTCTACACTGTCATGTCCACCTTTGAGTGGTGTCTTTGCTTTAACCTTTTTTGCATACTCACAAATCAATCAGCACACACTCCCCATTCTGAATTCATAAAAAGCCCAGGGCCCAGCCACACTGAGAGAAAAAAAACCACCCGACTGTGGAGGTAGGGGATCCCCCCAACATCCTTCTGCATCCCCTCTCTGCCCATCTTCACCCTTCAACTGTCAGTGTAATCTTATTCTTCTTGGACACATGACAAGAACTCAGGAACCACCAGACACAGGTATAAGCTATAATACAGGCAGGCTGGGGCACCTCCAGTGGCAGGCCCCGGGGCTGAGTGAGGCCTGGGAATTGAGGGGGGCGGGATTGCCAGCCAGAGGTCACAACTGGCAAAGTAACTGAGATAATTCCTGTTTCAATCTCACATATTTCCCATCAAAAGCCTAGTTGGCAAGTTTGCAGAAATTGATAAGCTGATCCTAAAATTCATACGGGAAATGCCAAGGACCCAGAATAACTGAAACAATTTTCAAAGAAAAAAACAGAATTGGGAGACTCTTCTCTATGTTAAAGCATCCTGCAAGATGCAGTAATTATGGCTATATGGTCCTGGGATGCAGACGTAGAGATATAGATGAAGGGAATAACAGTTACAGCCAATTGATTTTCAGAGCATGCTGAGAAAATTCAATGGGGGTTAGAATCCTTTTTTTTTTTTTTTTTTGAGACAGGGTCTCACTCTGTCACCCAGGATGGAGTAGAGTGGTGTGATCTTGGCTCACCGAAACCTCTGCCTTCTGGGTAAAAGTGATTCTTCTGCCTCAGCCTCTCGAGTAGCTGGGACTACAGGTGTGCACCACCACGCCTGACCAATTTTTGTATTTTTAGTAGAGATGGGGTTTCA
Organism: Cacajao melanocephalus; assembly: GCA_963573385.1. Classification (NCBI taxonomy): domain Eukaryota; kingdom Metazoa; phylum Chordata; class Mammalia; order Primates; family Pitheciidae; genus Cacajao; species Cacajao melanocephalus. The sequence goes on along the minus strand of CAUYLG010004331.1, from coordinate 103,644 downwards.
TTTCACGATGTTGGCCAGGCTGGTCTAGAACTCCTGACCTCAGATTATCTGCCTGCCTCGGCCTCCCAAAGTACTGAGATTACAGGCATGAGCCACCATGGCCAGCCAGGAACCCCCTTTTTAACAAATAGTGCTGGCACAATGGGATACCCTCATACAAAAGAATAATGTTGGATACCTTCCTCATTCCACACACAAAAATTCACTCCAAGGTGACTATGGATCAAAATTTAAGAGCTAAAAAGATAAAATCTGGCTGGCGCAGTGGCTCATACCTATAATCCCAGCACTTTGGGAGGCTGAGTTAGGCAGATTACCTGAGGTCAGGAGTTCCAGACCAGCCTGGCGAACATGGCAAAACTCTTGTCTCTATTTTAAAAAATAAAAACATTGCTGGGCATGGTGGCACGTGCCTGTAACCTCATGTATTCGGAAGGCTGTGGCAGGAGAATTGCTTAAACCTGGGAGGCAGAGGTTGCAGCAAGCTGAGATCATGCCATTGCACTCCAGCCTGGGCAACAGAGCGAAACTCTGTCTCACAATAAAATAAAATAAATAAGTAAATAAAAAGATAAAATCTTAAAAAATAAAAAATAACGAAACAAACCAAAAACAGATAAACTCTCAGAAGAAAATATCACTGCAGGTGAGATGAAGGCTTTTAAGATGTGGCATCAAAACCACAAAGTGACAAAAGAAAATACAATAATTGTACTTTATAAAAAGGAAAACATTTTGTTTTTCAAAAGTGAAAAGACAACCACAAAATAGGAGAAAATATTTGCAATCATATACCTGATAGGGAACTTGTATTTAGATTACAAAAATAATTCTTTCTAATCAATAAAAAGAAGAAAAATAATCCAATTTTTAAATAGGCAAAGGATTTCAGTAGATATTTCTCCAAAGAAGACATACAAATAGACAAGAAACATGTTGGAAATAGATGCTTGGTGCTGCAAAGAAAAATTAGCATTGAGACAAAGGATTTTTCAGCAATGCAATTTTTACTTCCTGGACTACAGGAAGGGTACTGCCGGTAGCCATTATGCCCCAAGAGTACAAAGAACAAAGGGAATGCATACAAAGTTATTCCTTACGCATTTGAGGTTGTCCTTACTGCTGTGTCTGATCTCCTTTGGCTGGAGCCAGACCTCACAATCTAATCTAAAACCTGATTGGCTAACAACTTAAAGCTTTTCTAAACAGCTAAAAGCAATGGAGAGCTGGGACATGCCTATGATTTAACGAGAAAGGAAACTTTAAAAAGGAACTTTTCTACTTCCCACAAAACACATGAAATGATTCTCTGCATCCTCAGTCCTCAGGGATGCGCAAGTCAAAACAACAGCGGTGCCACTTCACACTCACCAGAATGGCCAGAATGGAAAAGCTAGATAACGACAAACGCAGATGAGGATGCAAGGAAGCTGTAACATTCCTGCACTGCTGGTGGGACTGTCAAATGCTACAGCCATGTTGGAAACTAATCTGGGAGTTCCTCAATGTGTTAAATGACATGTAAGTCTTCATATGACCCAGGAATTCTCAGGGTATGCACCAAGAGAAAAGATATCCACACCAAATAGCGTACAGGAGTGTGCAGAGCAGGTAGAAACGATCTTATGCCCATCAACTCACTAGCATCCCCAGGAGCGTATTCATGCAATTGAGCATTATTTGGCCATAAAACGAATGAAGCTGTAGGCAATGCTACCATGTGGATGAACCCTGAAAACATCATGCTAAGTAAAAAGGCAGTTGCACAGGCTCCCATATAGGAAATACCCAGAATAGGCAAATCTATGGAGCTAGGGTAGAGCTCTCTATGGGGCTGTTACCTAGGGCCCTGGTTGTGACTGGGGGTGGGGGTTGGAGACAGCATGAGGAATGAATAGCATTTACAGGGTTTCCTTGGCGGGGGGTGGGGGAGTGGGGGTGGTGGTGAAAAAATGTTATAAAATTGATTGTGAATTAAAATTGACTGTGCGCAATTATGAATATACTAAAAGCCATTCAATCCATCACCTTAATCAGGTGAATCTTATCTAGGGCGTCCACATTGAGACTGGGGCAGACATAGTGAAAAGGGAAAAAGAATGGAGGCAGAAACAGAGAGAGTGAGACGTCCTGTGAATGGAAGAAATAGAAGGGAACATGGTCATATTTACAAATGAGAGACCTGAAAATGGGGCTTCACACCAGTAGTGTCGCTGCCAGAGAGGAGGCTTGCCCGCAGGATGCAGACAGGCTGGGGTTCACGCTGGCATGGGTGCTGGCTGCCACGTCGGCAGGCAGGAGGGTCCCGATGCCCAGCTGAGGGGTGATGATAGCCTGAGTGGGGATGTTGGCCATTAGAGGGGCTCTCCCACAACTTCCGTCCACACAGCCCACAGCGACTGTGCAGAGCCCCAGAAGAGTCTGCCGGCAAGTGTGTGACAGTGTAAAGACGGGCCTGTGTAGAAGGCAGGAGGGGCTCTTCTGTGGCTGGATGTGGGACCTGGACCAGGAATGTGGGGAAAGGGGCAAGTAAGCCATCATGCTGGCCAGCAGATTGGCTGCAATTATTGAAGGACGATCATGGAGAGTGCTGTGAGGCCCTGGGAGTGTGTGAGTGTGAAGGGAGCTGGGTGTGGGGCCACTGGGGGATATGTGGGGGCCGCTGCTGTGTAGACGGAGGTGGTGGGAGAATAAGCCGGTGAGGTCTGTGAGTTTCTAGGGGTCTCCTGGGTGCCTAGGGCTGGCTCTTGCAGAAAACTGGGGATGGTTGGAGAAGAGCCAGGAGACACAGGAGTCCCTAAGGAATGGGGGTGAAGATAGGAGGGACATGGGAGAGGATGTCAGGGAGCTCTGTGAGTTTCTATGTAATTCCTGGGTGTGATGGGCTGACTGTCAGAAATCCGCGGTGGTTTGGGGTTGGCTGGGAAACAGGAGAGTCCCTGAAGGCAGGGAGTGAGCTGCCAGATGGTGGCAGTAAGAACATGTGGCATGTGATTGATGCATGAGATGACTCTGAAGAAGCCCCAGGGGAGGGGGTCTCTGTGTCACCCAGGCTGAAGTGCAGTGGCACAGTCATAGCTCACCAAGGCCTCCAATTCCTGGGCTCAAGCAATCCTCCTGCACTGGCCTCTTGAGTAGCTGGGACCACAGGTACACATCACCACGCCGGGCTGTTTACGCATTTTTCAGTTGTTCATTTGTCTTCCCTCATTGTTTTGTGACCATCCCATCTTAAGGAAATTAGCTGCTCTGTTCTATGTGTTGAGGATAATTTTCCCCTGTCGTTTGCTGCATGTCTTAATTTCAATATGCAACCAAATTCACAGTCTTCATTTTATGGCATCTGGGTTGAGAACCATTATTTGAACCAAAATTTGGTCTGTCACTTTTTTGGTTTGAGCCTTTATTTTGCCAATAGTGTTTTTAAAGCGTCTGCATATTTCTAGGACTTTATTTCCCATTTTGCTAATGTAAATTACATATATATATTAAGAGAATATTTGCTTATTTTTAAGAAAAATGTTAAAATGCGAGCCCCTATTCCTGTATCAACCTCCTCTCCCTTGTTAATTCCATTTCTCTCCCAAAATAACCATCTTGAACAATTTCACCTTTGTTATTTCAGATTCGTTTCTATATATTCACGGACATATTTGTGTAAGGTTAGAAATAGAGTTTGGGGGTTTGTGTGTTTGTTTTTACTTAAGTGGTACTTTACTGAGTATATATATTCTGCATGGATTTTTGTTGTTTTTTTACTTTGTCTTGGAGATCTCTCCATGTTCACATATATAAATTACCTTATTCTTTCTCACTGCTCCCGGCATTCCATGCTATGGGTGTATTGGGTTAACAAACTGCGATTGGCGAACATTTATTTTTTCTCTTAATAATTCTGCAGTGAACAGCTTTTATACATACTCTTATAAATGTGTATTTCTGCAAGATGATTCTGTAGAAATGGCAAACTTAAAAATTTAAGAGAAAGCTGCCAAATTTTCTTTTCAAATGCTGAACCAATTTATATTCTAACCCAGAGTAGACAATATATCCATTTCCTCTAGCATACAACAGAATTGGCTATTATTAATCCTTTTCATTTTTTTCTGTCAGGTGAAGAACTATGGCATTATATTGCTGTGAATGTTTCTAGGTAGGGAATATTTGCCATCCTCTTTTGTTCTGAGACAGGGTCTCAATCTGTCATCCAGGCTGTAGTGCAGTGGTATGATCAGAGCTCACTGCAACCTGGAACTCCTGGCCTCAAGTCATCCTCCCCCCTCAGCCTCCCCGGTTGCTGGGACTACAGGCTTGCACCCCCGCCCCTAGCTCGTTTTTTTTTTTTTTTTTTCGTATACATGGGTCCTTGCTATGTTGCCCAGGCTGGTCTCAAACTCCTAGGCTCAAGTGATCCTCCCACCATGGCCTCCCAAAGTTCTGGGATTACAGGCGGGAGCCATCACGCCCTACCTGGCCATCTTCTAATAAGCTTATTCCTTTGTATTTCCCTTGCTATTTACTCCTTGTTTGTTTTTTTCTGTTTAGATATTCATTTTATTTATGAACTCTTTTTGTATATTTTTCAAGGCTTAATCTTTTTCTTCTGTTATATGCATTAACAACCAAGTTACTTCCAACCTGTTGATCGACTTTTAATTTTCCTGGTCGTTTGTTTTAGAAAGTAATTTTTTGTTTTTGTTTTTGAGACGGAATCTCACTTTGCCCAGGCTGGAGGGTAGTGATGTGATCTCGGCTCACTGCAACCTCTGCCTCTCAGGTTCAAGTGATTTTCCTGGCTCAGCCTCCCAAGAGCTGGGATTACAGGTGCCCGCCACCACGCCCGGCTAATTTTTGTATTTTTAGTAGAGACAGGGTTTCACTATGTTGGCTAAGTTGGTCTTGAACTTCTGACCTCAGGTGATCAGCCCACTTCAGCCTCCTAATGTGCTGGGATTACAGGCATGAGCCACTGTTCCCAGCCTAGAAAGTAATATTTATGAATAAGATGAGTTATATTGCTAAATGTAGTAATGATAAATTTTCTATCCATTACTGTTGTACTGTAGTAATTTTAATATATTGCTGGATTTTATATGCTACTTTTTATAAATATTTGCAGTTTTATTCATAGGGACATTTGCCTATTGATTTTTTTGCATTTTTGAGTTTTTCTTAGTTGTTCTGCTATAATATAATTTGGTTATGAGGGTTATACTAGAATTTATGGTAGTAATATAATGAATTTAGAAGCTTCCCAACGTGTTCTGCTCTGTGGAATAGTTTATAATAATAATAGGTGCATTAAAGCTTTGGGATAATTCTCCTTTAGAGCATTCAGAATATATCACTTATTTGGGGATTAACCTTAAGCTTCTGAGGTTGTTGTTTTATTTAGTATTTATACTACTTGTCAAATATATTTTGGTTCTTTATATATTTCTTGAAAATTATATTCTCCATTTCATTCGCTTCTCTTTTTTTTTCTGTATTACCTGCTTTCTGCTTGCTCTGGCTTTGTTTTGCTGTTGTTATCTAAGTCATAGGTAGTTCAGTGTTAACAGCATGGGCTCTGGAAGCTTCCTCTCCGTTTGTTGTAACAGCGTGTTTAGTAGACACTGAATCTCAGTGCCCTCATCAGTCAAATGACAATATAATCATGCCTGTGTTGTAGTGTGGCGTGAGAATTAAATGAAGTAATACACATGAAACACTTAGAACATACGAACCCTCAATGCATGTTAGCTACCATTGTTAGTACCACTTTCTTGTAAGGGAAGATGAGTTAATTTATTTTCACTCTTGTTTTTTGAAATCAATGTTACAACTTTTCCTTTGAGTATGACTTTAAACTATTTCCTACTGTCTTGAATGTGTACTGCTGTTGTTTATTTTCAAATAGTATGTGATTATTATTATTATTATTTTCTGAGATGGAGTCTTACCCTGTCGCCCAGGCTGGAGTGCAGTGGTGCGATCTCGGCTCACTGCAACTTCCGCCTCCCGGGTTCAAGTGATTCTCCTGCCTCCGCCTCCTGAGTAGCTGGGATTACAGGCACACATCACCATGGCCGGCTAATTTTTGTATTTTTAGTAGAGATGGGGTTTCACCATGTTGATCAGGCTGATCTTGAACTCCTGACCTCAACCAATTGTTTTGATTTTTAGATCCCACAGATTAGTGAGAACCTGTGACGTTTGTCTTTCTGTGACTGGTTTATTTCAATAGCCTATTGACCTCCAGTTCTATCCATATTGTTGCAGATGACAGGATCTTATCTTTTTATGGCTGAATAGTACTCCATTGTGTACATATACCACATTTTCTTTATCCATTCATCTGCTGATGGACACTGGATGCTTCCAAATCTTGGCTATTGTGAACAGTGCTGCAACAAACATGTGAGTGCAGAGATCTCTTTGATATACTGATTTTCTTTCTTTTGGGTATATACCCAGCAGTAGGATTGCTGGATCATATGGTAGCTCTTCTCTTTAGCTTTTTGAGGGAACTCCAAACTACACTCCATAGTGGTTTTACTAATTTACATTCCCACCAAGAGCGTATGAAACTTCCCTTTTCTCTACATCCTCACCAGCATTTCTTACTGCTTTTAGATAAAAAGCCATTTTTAAATAGGGTGAGATGATATCTCATTGTAGTTTTGATTTGCATTTCTCTGTTCTTTGATGATCAGTGATGTTGAGCACCTTTTGATATGCCTATTTGCCATTTGTATGTGTTTTTTTTTAAACACAGAGTCTCACTCTGTTACCCAGGCTGGAATTTATTAGCATAATCTTGGCTCACTGCAACCTCTGCTTCTCAGGCTTAAGCAGTCCTCTCACCTCAGCCTCCTGAGTAGCTGGGACTATAGGCATACACCACCATGCCTGGCAAATTTTTGTATTTTTTGTAGAGACAGGGTTTCTCCTCTGTTGCCCAGACTGGCCTTGAACTTCTGGGCTCAAGTGATCCTCCCACCTCAGCCTCCCGAAGTGCTGGGATTACAGGCATGAGCCACTGCACCTGGTCTTATGTGTCTTCTTTTGAGAAATGGCTATTCAAATATCTGGCCCTTTTTAAATTGGATTATTAGATTTTTTTCTATACAGTTGTTTGAGCTCCTTATATACTCTGGTTATTAATCTCTTGTCAGATGGGTAGTTTGCAAATATTTTCTCCCATTCTGCGGGTTGTCTCTGGGCTTTGCTGATCGTTTCCTTTGCAGTGCAGAAACTTTAACTCGATGTGATCCTATCTGTCCACTTTCGCTTTGGTTGCCTGTGCTTGTGGAGTATTACTCGAGAAATTTTTGCTCAGACCGATGTCTGCAGAGTTTCTCTGACGTCTTCTTGTAGTAGTTTCAGAGTCTGAGTTTTTAGATTTAAGTCCTGAATCCATTTTGATTTGGTTTTTGTATGTGGTGAGAGATAGAGGTCTACTTTCTTTTTTCTGCATATGGATATCTAGTTTTCCCAGCACCATTTATTGAAGAAGCTGTCTTTTCCTCAGTGTATGTTCTTGGTTCCTTTGTTGAAAATGAGTTCACTGTAGGTGTGTGAATTTGTTTGTGGGTTTTGTATTTGGTTCTATTGGCCTATGTGAATGTTTTTATGCCAGCACCATGTTGTTTTGGTGACTATAGCTCTGTAGTATAATTTGAAGTCAGGTAATGTGATTCCTCCAGTTTTGTACTTTTTGCTTAGAATAGCCTTGACTATTCTGAGTCTTTTGTGGTTCCATATAAACTGTAGGATTCTTTTTCCTGTTTCTGTGAAGAATGCCATTGGTATTTTGATAGAGATTGCATTGAATCTGTGGACTGCTTTGGGTAGTATGGATATTTTAACAATATTGATTCTTCCAATTCATGAACATGGAATTTTTTTTGTTTTTAAAATTTCTTTCATCAGTATTTTACAGTTTTCATTATAGCAATCTTTCATTGGTTACTTCCTAGGTATTTATTTGTGACTATTGTAAATTGATTACTTTTTAAATTTCTTTTTTAGATTGTTCACTGTTTGCATACAGAAATGCTACTGATTTTGTATACTGATTTTGTATTCTGCAAATTTCCTGAATTTGTTTATCAGTTATAATAGTTTTTTTGTGGAGTCTTTAGGTTTTTCCAAATATAAGACCATATCATCTGCAAACAAAGATAATTTGACTTTTTCCTTTCTGATTTGGATGCCCTTTATTTCTTTCTCATTTCTGATTGTTCTAGCTGGGACTTCCAGTACTATCTTGAATAACAATGGTAAAAGTGACATCCTTGTCTCATGTTCCAGATATTAGAGGAAAGGCTTTTAGTTTTTCCTCAAGCAGTATAATACCAGCTGGGGGTCTGTTTTATACGGCTTTTAACGTGTTAAGGTATGTTCCTTTTATACCCCACTTTTGAGAGTTTTTATCATGATGAGATGTTAAATTTTATCAAATACTTTTTCATCATCAATTGAAATGATCATATGGTTTTCATTTTTCATTCTGTTGATATGATGTATCATATTGATTGATTCATATATGTTGAACCATCCTTGCATCCCAGAGATAAATCCCATTGGTCATGATGAATGATCTTTTTAATGTATTGTTGAATTCAGTTTGCTTGTATTTTGTTGAGGATTTTTGCATCAATATTCATCAGAGATATTGGCCTGTAGTTTTCTTTTCTTTTTAATGTGTCTTTTCCCGGTTTTGGTATCAGGGTAATACTGGCCTTGTAGAATGAGTTTGGAGGTATTCCTTACTATTCTATTTTTTGGGATAGTTTGAGTAGGATTGGTATTAGTTCTTTAAATGTTTAAATTCAGCAGTGAAGCCATTGGGTCACAGGCTTTTCTTCTTCTTTTTTTTTCTTTTTGAGATGGAGTCTCACTCTGTCGCCTAGGCTGGGGTGCAGTGGTGCAATCTCAGCTCATGGTAGGTTCAAGCAATTCTCCTGCCTTTCAGGTTTGAGTGATTCTCCTGCCTCAGACTTGGAAGAAGCTGGGACTACAGGCATGCGCCACCACTTCCACCTAATTTTTGTATTTTTAGTAGAGATGGGGTTTTACCATGTGGACCAGGCTGGTCTTGAACTCTTGACTTCAGGTGATCCACCTGCCTCGGCCTCCCAAAGTGACAGGCTTTTCTTAGGGGAAGACTTTTCATTATGGCTTCGGTCTTGTTACTTGTTGCTGATCTGTTCAGATTGTGGTTTTCTTCATGGTTCAGTCTTGGCAGGTTGTATGTGTCTAGGAATTTGTCCATTTCTTCTAGATTTTCCATTTTATTGGTATATAGTTGCTCATATTAGCTCCTAATTATCCTTTGAATTTCTGTGGTATCAGCTGTAGTGTATCCTTTTTCATCTGTGATTTTATTTGTTTGGATCTTCTCTCTTTTTTTTTTCTTTTCTTTTTCTTTCTTTCTTTTTTTTTTTTTTTTTTTATAAAGATGGGGTTTCACCATGTTGGTCAGGCTGGTCTTGAACTCCCAACCTCAGGTGATCCGCCCACCTTGGCTTCCAAAGTGCTTGGATTACAGGCGTGAGCCACGACGCCCGGCCTTCTCTCTTTTTTTCTTAGTCTGGCTAAAGGTTTGTCAGTTTTGTTTAACTTCCCCAAAAAGCCAACTTGTTGTTTCACTGATATTTTGTATTGTGTTCTTCATTTCAATTTCATTTATTTATTCTCCGATTTTTATTATTTCTTCTACTAATTTTGGCTTTAGTTCGCTCTTGCTTTTCTAATTCTTTTTTTGTTTTTTTTTTTGCATTTCAATAGAACTAACTTTATTTATTTGTTTAAACAAAAGAAATAATCTAAAAGCAAATGCATATATGTAGCGAGGGAGTGACACGACCTGGTACTTACAAAGCAGCTGCTGTGTCGTAATGGAGACAGCATATTAAGAGAAATGTATTTCGTGTGCTGTCTGCTTGAGCAATCAATCTGGAGATGCGAGTTAACTGAAAGAAGGTGATCTGCCAGGCCGTCAGCATGAAGAAAAACAAAACAAAACCCACCAGAGGTTGCCTCCAGATAACTATGTAGTGGCAGCATGAAAACTGCCATCCACTCACGGTCTTCTCATTTTCCTCATTTTCTATAATTTCTTCTTCTTTTCATCTGTTTTTTTTTTTTTTTTCTTGAAGATGTTATTTCAGTAAAACTGAAGTTCTTTGATGCTTTCACTAATGTCATCAAGTGCCCTATGAGAAGCAGCCTTCTTTGGTGCAAATTCATGTTCTTCTGGATACCAGCGTCTGGACAGACGCTGGTGCTCACATCAATTATTTAAAGGTGCTCACATCAACTGTTCTACAATGAAGATGTTTCATGAACTGGGGCCTGCATTTGTCAAGAAACTTCTTATCCGCATGGACGGAATTTCCTGCAGAGTTTCGGAGGAGTCTGCTGTCATACAAAGGATAGAAATTCATACTCTGCCTGCTGCAATGTAATTGTAGTCTCCCTCACTGCCTTGTTAAGACCAAACTTCCCATGATGCTCCTTACAGCAATCTGACATGCTGTCCAGCAACTCATCTGGTTGTTTTATAATCAGGTTAGGACCTTCAGCCAAAATGTTGAGATCAGAGTCAGTTATCAGACAGGTCATCTCAATAATCTGGTCCTTCTCAATGTCCAATATAGGCACCTGGCTGCCAGTGGAAATGGTGCTCTGTTCCAAGGATGTTCCCGGTATGAACATAGTGACCTTCCATTGTCTTAATGCCTTGGTGTCTGCCTGATGACTTTCCACCGAGGATTTTGGAGCTACCACCTCTGTTCTCGGCTGCATCGCTGACAGCGAGAGCTGTAGTCGGAGTGGGGCTCAGCAAGGATGTAACCGCTGTCTGGGTCCTCAGCGCCGGCACTGCTGATGCCATGATTGCATTCACTTGCTTTTCTAATTCTTTTTTTTTTTTTGAGACAGAGTCTCACTCTGTCACCCAGAATGGAGTGCAATGGTGTGGTCTCAGCTCACTGCAACCTCTGCCTCCCAGGTTCAAGCGATTCTCCTGCCTCAGCCTCCCGAGTAGCTGGGACTACAGGCACGTGCCACCACACCCAGCTAATTTTTGTCTCTGCTGAGAGATGGGTTTTCACTATGTTGGCCAGGCTGGTCTCGAATTCCTGCTCTTGTGATGTGCCCACCTCAGCCTCCCAAAGTGCTGGGATTACAGGCGTGCGCCACCATGCCTGGCCTGCTTTTCTAATTTTTTAGGATGTATTATTTGGTTGTTTATTTGAAGTTTTTCTTCTTTTTTCATGTAGGCACTTATAGCTATCAACTTTCCTCTTAGTCCTGCTTTTACAGTACTAAGATTTTGGTATGCTGTGTTTCAGTTATCATTTGTTGCTGGAAATTTTTCAATTTCCTTCTTAATTTCTTCCTTGACTTACTGATCATTCAGGAGCATACTGTTTAATTTCTATGTATTTGTATAGTTTCCAAAATTCTTCTTGTCATTAGTTCCTAATTTTATTCCATTTTCAGAGAAGATGCTTGATGTTATTTCATTTTTTTGAATGTTTTTAGACTTGTTTTGTGACCTAACATGTGGTCTATTTTTGAGAATAATGTAGGTGCTAAGGAAAATAATGTGTATTCTGGCCCAGGAGCAGTGGCTCATGCCTGTAATCCTAGCACTTTGGGAGGCTGAGGCGGCTGGATCACCTGAGCTCAGGAGTTCAAGACCAGCTTGGGCAACATGGTGAAACCCAGTCTCTACTAAAGATACAAAAGTTAGCCAGGTATGGTGGTACACTCCTGTAAGTCCGGTTACTTGGGAGGCTGAGGCATGATTGCTTGAACCTGGGAGGCGGAGGTTGCAGTGAGCCAAGATCGTGTCACTGCACTCCAGCCTGGACAATAGAGTTAGACTCCATCTCAACAAATAAATAAAAAAATAAAAAATAAAAAAAGAATGTGTATTCTGCAGCCATTGGATGAAATGTTCTGTAAATATTGATTAGGTCTGTTTGGCCTATAGTGCAGATTAAGTCTGATGTTTCTTTGTTGATTTTCTGTCTGAAAGATCTGTCTAGCGCTAAAAGTAGGGTGTTAAAGTCTCCAGGTATTATTGTATTGGGGCCTGTGATTTTCTTTAGCTCTAATAATACTTCCTTTATATATCTGGGTGCTCTAGTGTTGGGTACATATATATTTAAAATTGTTGTATGCTCTTGTTGATCCCTTTATCATATGGTGACTTCTTTGTCTCTTTTTATAGTTGCCTTGAAATCTATTTTTTTTTTCTGATATACATACAGCGACTCCTGATCGTTTTTGGTTTCCATTGGCATGGCATTTTATCTTTTTCTGTCCTTTCAGTCTATGTGTGTCTTTATAGGTAAAGTGTGTGTTTCTTGTAGGCAACAGATCATTTTTTAAAACCCATTAATTCACTCTGTATCTTTTGATTGGAGAGCGTAGTCCTTTTTCTTCGCTCTCAATATTATCATTGATACATAAGAACTTACTCCTGCCATTTTGTTATTCGTTTTCTGGTTGTTTTGTGTCCTTCTCTTCCTTTCTTTCTTTTCTGTCTTCTTTTTAGTGAAGGTGATTTTTTTAGGTGATACCATTTAGTTTCTTGCTTTTTATTTTGTGTGTATCCGTTGTATTTTTTTTATTGGGGGTTACTATGAAGCTTACAAATACTATCTTATAATTTATTTTAAACTGACAACAACTCTGTTTGCATAAATAAATAAGCAAAAAGAAAACTAATAAAGACTCTATGCCTTAACTTTATCTCCTCACTTTTAAATATTTTGTTGTTTCTATTTATATTTTATTGTACTGTGTGTGTCTCAAAAGTTGTTGTAGTTCTAATCTTTCTTCTTGTGGTTATTATTTTTGATTGGTTCATTATTTAGTCATTCTACTTAAGAGTAGTTTAAACACTACAGGTACAGTGTTATAATATTCCATGTTTTTCTGAGTACTTATTACCAGCGAGTTTTGAACATTCAGATGATTTCGTATTGCTCATAATGACCTTTATGTTTTCTGAACAAAGTCCTCCCTTTAGCATTTCCTGCAGGACAGGTCTGGCATTGATGAAATCCCTCAGCTTTTGTCTGTCTGGGAAAGTCTTTTATTATTCCTTCACGTTTGAAGGATTTTTTCCAGCAGATATACTATTCTATGGTAAAGGTTTTTTTCCTTCAGCACTTTAAATATGTTATGCTACTCTTTCCTGACCTATAAGGTTTTCACTGAAAAGTCTGCTGCCAGACGTATTGGAGCTCCATTGTATATTATTCATTTTTTTTTCTTTTGCTGCTTTTAGGATTCTTTCTTTACCCTTGACCTTTGGGAGTTTGATTATTAAATGTCTGGAGGTAGTGTTCTTTCAGTTAAATCTGCTTTGTGTTCTTTAACTTTCTTGTACTTGGGTCTTTATATCTTTCTCTAGGTTTGGGAAGTTCTGTTTTTATTCCTTTAAATAAACTTTCTACCTCTATTTTTTTCTGTACCTCCTATTAAAGGCCAGTAAGTCTTAGATTTGCCCTTTTGAGGCTATTATCTTATCTTTTTTTTTTTTTTAAATGGAATCTTGCTCTCTCTCCAGGCTGGAGTGCAGTGGCACCATCTTGGCTCACTGCAACCTCTGCCTCCCCAGTTCAAGCAATTCTCCTGCCTCAGCCTCTTTAGTAACTGGGACTACAGGTGTGTGCCACCACACCTGGCTCATTTTTGTATTTTTTAGTAGAGATGTGGTTTCTCCATGTTGGTCAGGCTGGTCTCGAACTCCTGACCTCGTGATCCGCCTGCCTCAGCCTCCCAAAGTGCTGGGATTACAGGTGTGAGCCACTGCACCTGGCTTGATTCATTTAAATTATTTAAATCTCTTTGTTAAGTTTATGTGATGGAATTCTGAGTTCCTTCTCTGTGTTTTCCTGAATTTGAGTTTCCTCAAGACAGTTACTTTGAATTCTTTGTCTGAAAGACAGAATTCTCTGTTTGAAATTCTCTGTTTCTCCAGGATTGACCCCTGGTGACTTACTGAGTTCGTTTGGTGAGGCTGTGTTCTCCTGGGTGGTCTCGATACATATAGATGTTCGTTTATGTCTGGGCATTCAAGAGTTAGGTATTTATTATAGTTTTCTCAGTCTAGGCTTGTTTGAATCTGTTGCAGATATTCAGAAGGACTTAGGTATTTTTATCTAAGATATATCTGCATTAGGGGTCATCCCAAGCCTCTGGTTCTCGTAGACTTGTTGAGGTCTGGCCTTGATGGTCTCGGACAAGATCTGGAGGAATTCTCTGGATTACCAGGCAGAAACTGTTGTTCTATTTCCTTACTTTCTCCCAAACAAATGAAAACTCTTTCGGTTCTGAGCTACATGGACCTGGGGATGAGTGACACAAGTACCCCTGTGGCCACCACCACTAGGACTGTGCTGGGTCAGACCGGAAGGCAGCACATAACGGGGTGTTGCTCAAGGCCTGCCATGGCTACTCCCCGGTTACTGCCTTTGTTTGCTGAAGGCCCCATGACTCTACAGTTAGCTGGCAGCAAAGCCAGCCAGGCCTGCGACCTTCCCTTCGGGTGGCGACTTCTCCCAGGCCCTGAACAGGTCTAGAGGTGCCATCTGGGAACCAGGAACTAGAGTCAAAAGCCTTAGACGTCTACCTTGTGTTCTATTGTACTGTGCTGAGCTGGCACTGGAACCACAGGACGCAATGCTTCCCACTCTTCCTCCCCTTTCCAAGGCAGCAGAGCCTCACCCCATGGCCACCCCCTCCACTGGCCCATGGAAGCACTGCCAGACTATGGTCGATGTTCCCTTGAGTCCCAGGTGCTCTTCATTCAGCATGTGGTGAGTGCTGCCTGGCTGGGGACTCACCCTTCAGGGCAGCAGGCAGCCCGCTGGCCCAAGGCAGGTCCAGAAATGCTGTCCAAGAGCCAAGTCCTGGAATCAGGACCCAACAGCCCACTTGGAGCTCTACTCCCCCGTGGCCTAGCTGGCACCTAAGGTGCAAGACCAAGTCCCTTTTTCTTTTTCCTCTGCTTTTCTCACGCGGAAGGAGTCTCGCCCCATAGCACCACAGCTGGGAATGTGTTGAGTCTCAGAGTTTCAGCCAAGGCCCTGATGCAGTACCTGGGTGTCGCTGCTGGTTATTCAGGGCTCAAAGGCTCTTCGGTTAGCAGGTGATGAATCCTGCCAGGACCGGGTCCTTCCCTTCAAGGCAGCAGGTTTGCTTTTGCCCCAGGATGTGTCTAGAAATATCATTAGGCACTAGGGCCTGGAAAGGGGGCTTCGTGACTCTGTGCGGTGCCCTTTGCTGCCATGGCTGAGCCGAGATCCAAGATCCAAGACAAAATCCTCCCCATTCGTCTGTCTCCTCTCCTCAAGCATATGAAGGAGTGATGCCAGCACTCCCTTAGCTGCCCTGGCTGGGGTCTCAGTATGTCACGTGCCCCCCAGTTCTCTGGCTCTGGGCCCAGTTGAGCACTAGGAGTCTCCTAGCAGTTGCCATCCTTGTGACCTAGGGCACCTTTCTAGTTTATGTAGGGCCCTAGGCACCACAGCTTGCGGTGGCAAGGCTTGCAGGAACTCAGGTTCAGATGGAGGGGATGGGCGTTTCCCCCTGGCCAGGGCTGGTTTAAATGCTTCTTTCCTGGGTGGGCATCAGCTGAGTTTGATCTGGCTTTCTTTTCTGCTATAACAGGGCAGTATTGAATTCGAGGCCTCACGATTGCTGCGTTCCCCCTTTCCCCAGCACACAGAGATGCTCTGGGCACCACGCAGCCACTGTCAGGGGTTGGGGAGGGGTGGCATTGGCGATCCGGGACTGTTTTTCTTAACTCTTCGGTGCCTCTTTCAGTGATATGAAGTTACAGCCAGGTACTGTGTGTCCACCTGATTTCTCATGAAGGTGGCTTTTTTGTGTGTAGATGGTTGTTAAACTGATATCCTTGCAGGGGGAGGATGATTGCTGGAGCCATCTGTTCTACTGTCTTGCTCTGCCGCCTAGGTTTTTCCAGGACTGACTTTCCTGGTTGGCAGGATGCAAGGAGAGGGGTGGAATACTGCTAAAAGTGGAGCTCACCGAATCCTGAAATACCAGCTCACCGAGTACGTTGTCAGTTCCCATCCAGTTGAATTGGGAAGTAGTGGAGACCTAAAACTTAAGCTAGATAAAGAACATCTGAATACCACAGTGCCTTCTTCTCTATTGCTCTGGTTAACAGCCTTGACGATTCAGAGAAAAACAGTATATGGGTGAGTAATGGGGTCATTTGGCAGTGCTGTGGGTAAAGGATTACCTGCAAAAAGCCCATCTCTGTTTCTTCTGACCTGGTAGTGAATGTAATAGCTGGAGGTGACCAGACTGGGTTGAAAATAAGCAGGCTCAGCAAGGCAGCCTTTGGAGGAAATTCACTGGGGCTGATGCAAGACTCAGAGAGAAAGAAGCTTGACATCACCCATTTTCACGTATTACTTTCCAGAACTGCTTCTTTGCTATTTATAGGCACATGTGTTATCTTGGCTTTCGGGGAGAAAAAATTCCTATGTTTGACCAGAACCGTTTTGCCAGTCGGCCGTTCCTAAGAGAAACAGGACATTTGTTTGTTTTACTTTCGGTTTTACTAAATAGAAGCTGAAATTTTGCAAAGACCAGACTTGTTTAGTATCAGGCACTTTATAGATGTAAAGATGTGCATACATGTTTTATTGCAATTGCCTTTCATGTGACACCACAGAAATCAGAGCCGACCACAGCATGCGGCGCTGTGTATGTGGAGGGAGTCCAGCTTGGGTGAGAGGAGTGTGTGCATAAAACACAGGTCTCTAGAGAGGCTCATCAGAAACAAAATGCATGTCCTCAGAGCAGGCAGGTACTTTTCCTTTCTGATTCTCCTGAAGATTGACTTTTTATATCATGCTGTGAACACATAAGCGAAACCTAGATAGTTCTGAAGCCCTTTGTCTTTCTTCATTGCTCTTAAAAAAGTAGGTTACCTTGAGTTCCACTCCCTTCCCTTCTAGTTCTGAGTCTGCTGGAGGAAGACACATGGCGAGGTAGAGCCAGCCTGGCTGTGGGAGGCAAGGATGAGGGTTCAGAAACTTGTGAGGGGAGAACACCCACGCTTCCTTTCATGAAATGCTATGTGCCATTTCAATACGTGGCAAGCATGTTCAGAGAAACCATGGATAGAGTTTCCTCAACCGATCCTGGCAGTTTTATTTTTATTGATTGACTGATGAATTGATTGATTGAGATTGAGATGGAGGCTCGCTCTGTTGCCCAGGCTGGAGTGCCGTGGTGCCGTCTCCGCTCACTGCAACCTCTGCCTTCCAGGTTCAAGCGATTCTCCTGCCTCAGCCTCCTGGGTAGTTGGGATTACAGGCGCCCACCACCACACCTGGCTAATTTTTGTATTTTTGGTAGAGACAGGGTTTCACCATGTTGGTCAGGCTGGTCTCAAACTCCTGACCTCAAGTGATCTTCTGCCTGCCTTGGCCTCCCAAAGTGCTGGGATTATAGGCATGAGCCACCGTGCCGGCCCCTGGCAGCTGGCAGTTTTAAAAAAAGCAAAACCGATTGTTAACAGAGACAGATCTTAGATAAGCAAACAGGGAACGTACCAGAGTTACTGAGGGACATGAAACTGTTGATCAATATCAGAATATTGGTTGAGAAAACCAAACACCAGGAGGGCTGTTATCTGCTTTCTGATTGAATTTCTAGTATTTCCAGTATTGAATTAGAACCCATATTTTCTCTAGGGCCCTAAATTATTATTTTATCACTTTTGGTGCCTTATTTGGTTATGTCTCAATAGGGATTTGGCTATGGTCTTCATATCTCAGGATTTACCTTATTTTACTATATTAAAGATCATTTAGTAAAGTGTGATAAAATTATAAGAGAATTTGCAATATAGAATTGCTTAGATATCTTGCTCTCTTCACTTGATAAATTGAATAGAGAATTAGAATTAATATGAAGTTTATAAATATGGCATCTATAAAAATTAAAGTTCTAGGAAGACAGATATCAGAATCCTCTTTTTGTGTCAGGCCCTGCAAATAGCCTTATATGATTTTAAGGGCTTGCTTTTATTTGGTAATTTCTGACTTTTGTGGCAGGAAAAGAGACCTCTGAGAAAAGAGGAAAAGAGGCCGGGCGCGGTGGCTCATGCCTGTAATCCCAGCACTTTGGGAGGCTGAGGCGGGCAGATCATCTGAGGTCAGGAGTTTAAGACCAGCCTGGTCAACATGGTAAAACCCTGTCTCTACAAAAATACAAAAATTAGCCAGGCACGATGGCAGGTGCCTGTAATCCCAGCTACTTGGGAGACTGAGGTGGGAGAATCATGTGAACCTGGGAGGCAGAGGTTGCAGTGAGCCGAGATTGTGCTATTGCACTCCAGTCTGGGTGACAGAGCAAGAGTCTGTCTCAAAAAAAAAAAAACAAAAAAAACGGGGAGGGAAAGTGGAATGGAAACGGGGACACAGTAACTAAATTCCTATTTCTCCTTGACTTACCAGAGATGGCAGTTTTCCTAGGGAGCCGTATTAGCCATAGTTAAGTCATTTCAGGGTTTGTGTGACTGCCTATTGTCATGCTTTGCGGACATTAAGAATAGCACCTTGCTTTGTGTTACATAAGGATCGACTCACTGAAGGGCGTTGATAGGGAGCACCTAGCTGACTGCAGAGACATTATTTTAGTGTAGTATAGTCCAGTTTAATAATAAGCTCTCCTCCAGACACAACCCATTTTCCGAGTCAGAAGACTGGTGTTCTCATCCTTGCTGTCATGTTCAAGCCAAGCTGTTCTGTTTTTTTTTGTTTTGTTTTGTTTCGAGACAGAGACTTGCTCTGTCGTCCAGGCTGGAGTGCAGTGGCATGATCTCAGCTCACTGCAACCTCCACCTCCTGGGTTCAAGCGATTCTCCCGCCTCAGCCTCCCCAGTAGCTGGGATTACAGGCATCCGCCACCACACCCGGCTAAGTTATATATTTTTAGTAGAGACGGGGTTTTGACTGGTTTCGAACTCCTGACCTCCGGTGATCTGCCCGCCTTGGCCTCCCAAAGGTCTGGGATTACAGGCATGAGCCACCGTGCCCAGCCAGTTGTAATTTTATTGCTAACAATTAAGATGGTCATAGTTGATATCTTTTTGTCATTTTTCCGTTCTGGTTGTTTTATTTTGTATTTATGGCATATTTTATTTTATGATTTTTATTTACTTAATGCAAGTGACATTACAGCCAGTGGCTGCAAATGGGGCCCTTGTTGTTGTTGGATGTATTTGCCAGTTCAACAGCATTCTCCTTGTTCTGTCTGGGAATCCTGATTGTCTAATCCAGAGGTCCAGACTCTGGATGCACCTTCAGGGCTGTGAGCCGCTGCCTGGATCCCTTGATGGCAACTCAGAGATCAGAATCAACTGCTTTGTCTTTGAGAATCTCATGCTAGAGCGTGCCTAGCCATCTGGTCTGGACCAACAACGGGGTGTGTGGAGAGGTGCCCGCGCACACCAGCCTTGGCTGGTCTTTCTGTCTCTAGCCTGGCCCCCGTTGCAAGTCGTTCTCCAGGACACGGGCTGTGAGATGGAGCTTTTCATGCAGGGAGGTTGTCGAGAATTGCTCCTGGGAGCAACACTCCTGAAAGTAAAAAGATCAGGATTGGGCAGACAGAGAATGTGAGCTGTGATGCGGTCACAACAGAGGGACGGACCTTCAGAACTGTCCAAATTTAGGGGGCTGGGCCTTTGTGTCGGTCAGACAGTCCTGGTCCTGGCTGCCCCTAGGAATAGGGCATGAGGCAGGAAGGGCTGATCCGTTGTGAGGGGATGTCTGTTTCAGGCGAGTTGAAGCCACCCTTCCCAGGAGAAGGGCTCCGGCGGACCCTCTGTGCCCCAGGCATCTGGTTGACCATCTCTGGCGTGGTGGTGTACAGGGCCCCAAGTCGGTCGCTGTCACGAGTGGATGGGACACTGAGCAGCAGTGGTTGGATGAGTGGCCTTGGGGAGTGGAAGCCCAGGTCGCCCTGAGACCTCCACCCTTCCTTCCACTGTTGACACTCTTTGTATGAGCCACTTGTGCTGGCCCCAAGGTGGCTGATGACAGACCCGCTGATTCGGCTGCTGAGCAGCTCTGCCTGCCTGGGTGTTGGAGTCTCTTTCGTGGTGGGTGTGGTGCCCACGCTCTGTGCCACTCCCACAGGTGTGCCGCAGCCCCTTCCTTTGTCCTCCTTGTCTCTGGCCTCCTGTTGTTTTCCCTCAGGTCCCTCCCCGCCAGCAAAGCCTGCTGCTCTTCCAGTCCCTCTGTGTCCCAACCTCAGGCTGTGGGGATGGGGGGTGTGGGCCAGGGGCTCGGTCCTGGGCAGATGCTCCTCGCTGCCACTCGCAGGGGTGTCCTCGGTGGGGCTGTGACTGTGCAGGCCTTGCTCTTTCTTGATGAGCTGGTTTCAGAAATGTCCCGCCTCCAGTGTGGCCACAGGTGTGAGCTGGGGAGGATGCTGAGGCGACGATGGGGGTGGCGTGACGTTCAGAGCGCTGGCTTGTGGGCTTGCTGCCCCTGCTGGTCCAGATCGTGCCTGACCCCGAGCACCCCTTCCCTTCCCAGTGGCTTGCTCCCTGCAAGGTGCAGGGATTGGCCCACCAGACCTGCGGCTTGGTGGGTCTGACAGAGCCCGCCATCGTGGGAGCCCTGGCTGCTCAGCCACCTGGTTAGCTACGATCATGCACACTGTCTCTCCCAGGGCCAGTAGTGCACCAAGAGCCATTCTCAAAAAGTACAACTGTCTGCTCCAGCCAACAGGGCATTGCTTAAGGCCTGGCAGTCCTGGAGGGACCTGCTGTAAGACACTGCTCCACCCACTGTCTTTCTTCACCCTAGATACTGCTAATATCATAGGCTTTCCTGAATTGTGTGGCCCACGTGGCAGGGCCTCTGCACCCTGGCAGAAGGTTGAGCTGTGAGGTGGTCACGGTAGAGGCTGCAGCCAGTCCCTGAGGCACGCTGAAGCTGGGGAGGCTTAGAGTGCTGTGGGTCCAGGGAGGGCACTGAGCCCTTGGACCCGTGCACGGACCATCGTTGCATGTGGACTGCCCCCAGAAAGGGCTTAACCTCATGCGGGGCGAGCTCCCGTGAGAGCTGTCAGCTGCCAACTTCTCTCCCTTCCCTTTCCGACTTTTGATTATTATGTTTTCCTTGCCAGTATTTATAATATTTGTATTATTCTCTAACCATATTTGTTTTCGTGTTAGTCCTATTCTTGCCACCCCCGCATTTTTTAGAGACAGGGTCTTGCTATGTTGCCCAGTCTGAAGTGCAGTGGCTTGATCGTGGCTCACTGCAGCCTCAACCTCCTGGGCTCAATGGATCCTCCCACCCCAGCCTCTTAAGTAGCTGGGACTACAGGCGTGTGCTACCACATCTGGCTAATTTTTGTATTTTTTTGTAGAGATGGAGTCTCACTATGTTGCCCAGGCTGGTCTTGAACTCCTGGGCTTGAGTGATCCTTTTGCCTTCAGCCTCCCAAAGTGCTGAGATTACAGGTGTGAGCCATCACAACTGGCTTCTTTTTTGCAATAGTTTTTCCTTTTATGTTTGGTTGGCTGACATTCTTGCTAGTTTCTAAAGACAAACTCATGGAAAACAGGAGGCTGAGGCTTTTTGATTTGTTGCCTTAGTTCTTGAATGACAGCTTGGCGGTACATAAAGTTCTCAGGCTATTCTTTCCTTGAGTACATTTTTTACATTGCTCCACTGTCTTCCAGAATTGAACATTGCTGAGCCTTGAAGTCAACCTCATCCGCTCCCTGCTGCCTCTACTTATGGGCTTGTGCTGTTTACCTTGATGTACACAGGATTTTTGTTCCCTCCCTTCCTCCCTTCCTCCCTTCCCTCCTTCTTCCCTTCCCTCCTTCCTTTCTCTTTTCCTTCCTTCCTTCCTTTCTCTCTCTCTCCTTCTTTCTTTCTTTCTCTCTTCCCTTTCTCTCTTTCTTTCTTTTCTTTTTTTTTCTTTCAACAGAGTCTTGCTTTGTTGCCCAGGCTGGAGTACAATGGCATGATCTTGCCTCACTTCAACCTCCACTTCCTAGGTTCAAGCTATTCTCCTGCTTCAGCCTCCCAAGTAGCTGGGATTAGAGGCATGCACCACCACGCCTGACTTATTTTTGTATTTTCAGTAGCGATGGTGTTTCACCATTTTGGCAAGTCTGGTCTTGAACTCCTGACCTCAGGTGATCCGCCTGCCTCGGCCTCCAAAGTGCTGGGGTTACAGGCATGAGCCACTGTGCCCAGCCTACACAGGCTTTTTGGAATATGCCTCAGTGTTGAATGCCTTCTGTCAATTTTTTCTCAGACACGGTAGATTTGTCTCTTCTTCTAGTTCTGGAACACTTTCTTGAATGATATGTTTAAACATTTAGTTTGTCTTATTATTTTTGTCTTCATCTTATACGTAAATTGGGCCCCCATTGCCATTCATCCATAGCAGTTAGTTTCTCTCTGACTTGAAAAAAAAAATATTTGCTTCCATTTCCTTCTTCCTGCTTTTCTAATTCTTTCGTCTCCGGCTCTGCCTGGGTTTTTGGCGATGCATAATCTCCCTTGTGTTACTTCCAATTTTGGTTTCATTTTTGTGATTTTCTTTCCTTCCACTTCTTTTCCAAGGTCTGCCAGTCATAAAGAAATACTCTATTTCCTTGTCAAATATTGTATTTCCTCTTTGAGTTTGAATCTCCTGGATCATGTGGGCAGTTGCTTGAACAACATGAAAAAAATCCATGATGAAATTCTTGTTCATAATTTCCACTTGTTTCGATACAGGATACTTGCACAGATAAGGATAGATATTTCTCTAACAGGGACCAAATAGATTCTCTTACCTGAAGCAACCAAAATCCAGACAGAAGCTATGAAACCACGGATATCAAGAAATGAAGACAAGAGACAAGGGAGCTGAGTCCTGCAGCCGCCCCAGCTAGTTGCATGCAGTGAGCTTCCAGGCTGTGGCACGTGAGGGGAGCCAGGTGGAGCCCACAGCCTACCTGACTTGGGAGGCAGAGCCAGGAATCTGGGAGGCCAAGATGGCTGGATTTTTCAGGGCAGAGTGCTGGAGAGGAGAGAGCTGCACATCCAGAGAGAACTCTGAAGGTCTGCAGAGGTCCCCATTGACTATCCAGCTCAGTACAGATTAGCACAAGTGTGATCAGAGCTCACCTGGGACCTGAGACAGAGCCTGCTCCCCCAGCAGTCAGGCAGAACACCCAGAAGGGTTTTGCCTCAGTCGCGAAGATAATTTTTTTCCCTTGAAAACCCCAACTTTTATTCTTGAAAGACAGCTGGATAAACAACGGGCAAAAGGCAGTTTGTTATGAGGATAAATTGACCAGAGACCAAATGCTGACCTGATCCTGCCTGGCAAAGTTTAAAAGCAAGACCTAAAGGGATCAAACTGTTTTTCAGAAATGAACTGTGTCCAAAACTCAAGATTATTTTAGGAATACAAAAAAGTCTAGCACCTGACAATCACACTGGTAACAAAAAATTGCCTAGTGTGCAAAGGAGGAGGAAAAGAAGATCCACAACCAGGAGAAAAACCACAAAACTGACCCAGAAATAACATAGACAGAGAATGAGCAAATGAGAACATTAAAACAGTTATAACTGCATTTGATATATTCAAGAAGCCACAGGAAAGATTGAACATGTTAAGTAGTGACATAGAAAATAGAAAAAGGACTCAAGTTGAACTTCTAGAAGTAAAAACCACAACATCTGAGTTGAAAAGTAGGATTCATAGGATTAGGAATTCATCTTAATGGAATGGGATTCATAGATAAGACACTGCAGAATAAGGAAGTGAACATAACGACATAACAATAGAAAGCAGCCACTAGAAAACACAAAGAGAAAAACGACTCACGAAAGTGCTCCTCAAGTAAGAGAAGGTTCCTCCTGCCTGCCTGCGAGCTGGGACACTGGCGCTTTCCTTCCTTCAGCCTCAAATGGAAACACTGGTTCTTCCTGGGTCTTGGCCTGCAGCCTCAGGCTGAAGCCCTCCGTCTCCCAGCTCTCCTTCCTGCTGGCTCACCCTGAGGATCTACAGACTGGCTGGCCTCCGGAATCACATGGGCCAATGGCTTTTTTGTGTGTGTCCGTGTGTGGGAGTACAGACAGGGTCTTGCTATGTTTCCCATGACTCAAGCAATCCTCCTACCTCAGCCTCCCAAAGTGCTGAGATTATAGGTATGAGCCATTATGCCTGGCCCAGTTAATTCCTTATAATAAAGCTCTCGCTCTCTTTCTCAGAATATATATATTTTCAGAATTTATATATTCTGTTTCTCTGGAGAACCCTGACTAATACAGTATCTCTCCATTTATTTATTTATTTGAGACAGAGTCTCACTCTGCACCCACACTGGAGTGTGCAGTGGTTTGATATCAGCTCACTACAACCTCTGCCTCTGGGGTTCATGCAATCCTCCCACCTCAGCCCCCTGAGTAGCTGGGATTACAGGCATGCACCACCATGCCAGGCTAATTTTTTTTTTTTTTGTATTTTTCGTAGAGACAGGGTTTCACCATGTTGGCCAGGCTGGTCTCGAACTCCTGACCTCAAGTGATCTGCCTGCCACAGCCTCCCAAAATGCTAGGGTTACAGGCGTGAGCCACTGCTCCCGGCCTTCCGTTTACTTTTGTCTTATTTGATTTCTCTCAACAATATTTAGTAGTTTCAGTGTACCCCCAATCTTTTGGTTTTGTATCCTATTATAAATAGTATTTTATGTCAATTTATGAGTTCTAGTAGAGATATGTCTATAAATATGTAACATGAAAACATAAAGTATATACAATATAAGATACATATAAACCCCACAATTTTTGTGTACAGTAAATGAACCAGATAAAAGTGGCTCAGCGGTGAGTGAGGGGCAGTGCTAGAGGAGCGTGGAGCCCTTCCCCTGACCTCCCACCCCAGTGCTCCATTTCCCTGAAGCAGTGAGGAATTCTGCATCAACTGATTTGAAAACTGCTGGTCTAAAACACTCTAATCAGACATCTTGGGACTCTCTTTTCTTCACTAGATTGATGTTCTTCCAACAAGAAAGTAATTTATAGACTCCCATGATCACTGTTACGTTTCTCTTCCAAAATATCAATAAGATACACTATACAATAGCGTTATCCACTGGGAAATGCTGCTATGAAAATATAGGTGCTGTAAAAATGCATCTGGGAAATTTTTGTGAGGTTAGCAGTCCTATCAGTAAGACAACTATAAGTTTGCAAGTATTTCCTGCTGGATTGTGTGATTATTGTATGTGTCTTAGCATCTGCAATGACAGAAAATGGAAGATAGGGTAATACTCTCATTTTATATTGATATCCTCTTTGCCATGTCCTAACCTTTTTTTCTTTTTTTCTTTTTTGAGACAGGGTCTCACTTTGCTGCCCAGGCTGGAGTGTAATGACACAATCATAGCTCACCACAGCCTCAACCTCCTGGACTCAATTGATCCTCTTGCCTCAGCCTCCTGAAGAGCTGGACTACGTTGGGCACCAATTTGTTAATTTCTAAATTTTTTTTTTTTTTTTGAGACAGAGTCTCGCTCTGTCAGCCAGGCTGAAGTGCAATGGCGTGATCTTGGCTTACCACAACCTCCACCTCCCGGGTTCAAGCAATTCTCTTGCCTCAGCCTCCCGGGTAGCTGGGATTACAGGCACCTGCCACCACACCCGGCTAATTTTTGTATTCTTAGTAGAGATAGGTTTTCACCATATTGGCCAGGCTGGTCTCGAACTCCTGACCTCGTGATCTGGCCACCTCGGCCTCCCAAAGTGCTGGGATTGCAGGCGTAAGCCACCGCGCCTGACCGCGAATTTTTATATTTTTTGTAGAACTGGAGGCTTGTTATGTTGCTTAGGCTGGAGTCCTGACCTTTTAAAATTCAGAGCCCTTATATATATTTACACACACACACATACACACACGCACATATGGTATAGGCCCGTGAAACTGACAATGCTCCCCATCATTCCTCTGTGAATCTGTAGGAACGGACACATAGGGCTCAGTTCAGACCCAGCTCTGTGATTGCTTCTTGTATCAATTCTCTTGAGTCTATAACAAAATAGCATAGTTTGAGTGACTTAAACAATGGAAATTTTTTTCTTACAGTTCTGGAAGCTGGGAAGTTCAACATCAAGGTGCTGGGTGATTTGCTATCTGGCAAGGACCCCTTCCTAGCTTGCAGTCAGCCACTGCACTGAGTCCTCACCTGGAGGAGAGACTGCCCTCTTTCTCTCCTGATAAGGCCACCAACCCCATCGTGAGGGGCCTACCCTCATGACCTCATCTAACCCTAGCCCCTCCCAAAGGCCCATTGCCAATGATACAATGATATTTGGGGTTAGGGCTTCACCATATGAATTCGGGGGAGGTACAGTTCAGCACATAGCCCCGTCCTTCACTCATCTGTTCAGGAGGAGCTGCTCACTGTTATCAGCCTAGCAAGGCTGATGTCGCCTCTATCCAGCCACAGTTACTCTTTTATTTAGGTTTTTGGCTCTTTGGTTACTGTTTAAATCTGAGAGTCAATCTGCTAGATTCCTCATCTGTAATTAGCCGAGCAAGCCTCAGTTCTCCACGTGGTGTAGAAAATGTCCACTGCTCTTCTGTGTCTTTCCCTCCCTCCTTACAGGGTCACGGCTGGCTCGAGAGTGTATGCATAGTGCCATCTTGCTTCTCAACGTTCTTACCACCAAAATCGATGGACAAATTGGTGGACAAAATGAGCTCGGAAGCTGAGGGAAAGACTGTAGAGAACGTGAATAGCTACAGTCAAACCTCATTCTTTTCTGGAACAAACTATTACCACTTGGATAAGCCTGATTCTAGTTCATGCTGCAGCTGGAGCTGTGCATCAAACTTTTAGTTTTGCTCAGATCTCTCTCTTTCTCTCTCCCTCTTGGGGTTAGTTCAGTGGTGTCTCTGTGTGTGTGTGTGTGTGTGTGTGTACACTTGCACACTGTGCAGGACACAGATGTGAGTTTCAAGGAAAGGTTGCTATGAAAGCCGCTTATCTTAAGTTATCTAGTTCTTGTCCAGGCCACCACTGATGTTAGGGCTTAAATCCAACTCTTATCACGTCTTTATTACAGAGAGGAAATGAACAGCCACTGGCCCATACCCTGTAAGTGTACAGCACCCGAGACTCCCCTTCCTTGTGCAGGCAATGACTTCAGGGAGCCACAGCAGTAAGGCAAGTACAAGGACCCTCTTGTCCTTCTGAAAATTATGGGACTGTTCAGGTTTCAGGTTCTAACATTTTAGTACTTAGGTCATCCAGTTTGGAGGCTAGTTAAGTAATGTTAGTTAATGGAGGGAAAATGGCTTCAAAGTAAGTTGATCATGAATGCTACATGTATTTTTGTTCTTTCCTTTTTTTTTTTTTTGAGATGGAGTCTTGCTCTGTTGCCCAGGCTGGAGTGCAGTAGCACGATCTTAGCTCACTGCAACCTCCACCTCCCAGGTTCAAGCAGTTCTCCTGCCTCAGCCTCCCAAGTAGCTGGGACTACAGGCAACCACCATGCCCCACTAATTTTTGTATTTGTAGTAGAGACGGAGTTTCCCCATGTTGGCCAGGCTGGTCTCGAACTCCTAACCTCAAGTGATCCACCTACCTTGGCCTCCCAAAGTGTTGGGATTGCAGGCATGAGCCACCGTGCCTGGTCAGGAAGCTACATATATTTTCTAATGATATTATGTGTCATTGTTTCATCATTCTGCCTGTTTTAATGTTTTAGATAGAGTAAAAATGTGAAACTTGCACTCAACATTCGCTGAGGTTATGTTAGCCTTTACTTTTGCAGAAATAAAGTTCTCCAAAATAGTGACACAGGGCCAATTTCAGTGCTACTTGAATGTCATTGAGGGGAAGGGAAGAGAGGGTGGTTCTGGAGCATGCACGAAGGGATGAGCACTCGCTGACCTACCACTACACACGCAAATGGGACCCACATGGCATCGGGGGTCTCTTGACACCTTGAGTTCTGCTGAGGCCGTGCATGGGCCAAATTGACAAGCCTTTAACTAGACTGACCAAGAAAATAGAGTGAAGACAGAAATGGCTACAATCAGGGGTATTACTACTGACCTAAGTAAGAGAAATGGAAGGGATTATGCCAGCATGCTAGATTACAAAGACAAATTCCTAGAAAGACACAAACTAAAAAAACGAACTCAAGAAGAAATAGGAAATTTGAACAGACCTATAACAAGTAAAGACAACAAATTAGTAATAATAATAAAAAAAAACACTAACCACAGCCGGATGCGGTGGCTCACGCCTATAATCTCAGCACTTTGGGAGGCAGAGGCAGGCGGATCACGAGGTCAAGAGATCGAGACCATCCTGGTCAACATGGTGAAACCCCGTCTCTACTAAAAATACAAAATTAGCTGGGCATGGTGGCTCATGCCTGTCAACCCAGCTACTCGGGAGGCTGAGGCAGGAGAATTGCTTGAACCCGGGAGGCGGAGGTTGCGGTGAGCTGAGATCGTACCATTGCACTCAAGCCTGGGTAATAAGAGTGAAACTCCATCTCAAAAAAAAAAAAAAAAAACCCCAAAAAAACTAAACCACTAACCACAAAGAAAAGCTCAGGCCCTAATGGCTTTACTGCTGAATGCTACCAAACATTTACAGAATTCACACTAACTTTGTATACAAACTGTTTCAGAAAACGGAAGTGGAGAGAACACTTCCCAACTCATTGTATGATGCCATCATTACCCTGATATCTGATATCAAAACCACACAAAGACACTATGAGAAAAGAAAACGACAGACTAATATCTTGTGAATATGGATGTGGAAATCCCAACAAAATACTAAGAAACCAAATCTGCCACTTACAAAATGATCTAGTGGGAATTATCCCAGACATGTGAAGCTGGTTTAATATACAAAATCAGTCAAAGTAATACACCAGGCTGGGCATGGTGGCTCATGCCTGTAATCCCAGCACTTTGGGATGCCGAGGCGGGTGGATCACTTGAGGTCAGGAGTTTGAGACCAGCTTGGTTTCGATGGTGAAACCCTGTCTCAACTAAAAATACAAAAAATTGGCTGGGTGCAGTGGCACACGCCTGTAGTCCATGCTACTTGGGAGGCTGAGGCATAAGAATTGCTTAAACCTGGGAGGCGGAGGTTGCAGTGTGCAGAGATTGTGCCACTGCACTCCAGCCTGGGTGACTGAGTGAGACTTTGTCTTAAAAAAAAAAAAAAAGTAATATACCAGAGGACAAAACTCAGAGCTCATTACAATAGACACACAAAAACCATTTGGTGAAATCCAACATCCTGTTAGACAAAAGTATGCAACGAACTAGAAATAGAAGGGAACTATCTCAGCCTAATAATAGACATTTATGAGAACAAACCCCACAACGGACATCAAACTTAATAGTGAAAGACTGACAAAAGCGTTCCCTCAAAGATCTGGAACAAATGTAGGGTGCTTGCTCTTACTGTTTCTATTCATTATTTTCCTGGAGGTTCTAGCCACGGTAATTAGGCAAGAAAATGAAATAAAAGGCATTCAAACAGGAAAAGAAGAAGTAAAATAATCCTTATTCACAGATAATATGATCTTGTATTAGAACATCCTAAGCAACACACACACACACACACACACACACAATTAGGGCAAATAAATGAGTTCAATAAAAATTAATCGTGCATAGCTATTGACTTGAGGGCAGAGTGAGTAGTGAGGGACGGTGGGAGGTGAGGTATTCAGGGAGGAGACAGTGGGGCAGGCCAGGCCATTGTAAGGTCTTGGGCATATCCTGTTGTGGATTCTTCGATGCACTCATTGGACAATCGGTGTAGGCACAGGCTAGAAGGTGTAGGCATACATCAGGGTTCTAGTTAAAGCTGTAGTTCTAGGTAGAGCTATCAGATGGAACCAAGGTCAGCTAGTTGAGCTCCCCTTGGATACCTGTGATTTGAAGTTTGGGATGCAGCTGATCAAGGTGAATCTATAGAATATAAGCCAATAGCCCAGGGACACCGTTTTCTTTTCAATGTAGGCTGCCACCCGCGCAGACATAAACAGTTTGAGAGGGACCAGTCATGCCCTGGGGGTTGTTTCCATATTTGTCTGACTGAAAGATCTTGAAATGCTTCCTCAATGAATTTTTTTTTCCAGGCTGCTTGCTGAGAAGTTTTATTTCTTCTAAATAGGGACAAACACCAAGTGAAGTAAATAATATCTTATTTGCCCTAAAGTAAATGATTTGGGTGTGGGAGTCAGGAGGATGCAGATAATTAAATTCAGAACAAGGATTGCTGCATCTATAAAGTTCTATGGCTGAAGGGGATTTAAATGAAATACGAGTTTTTTTTAGCACTATTTTTTCCCAAGGAAAAATATTCATAATAATATAATCATGTTCTGAAATCCCAATTTAACCCACTCATTAGGTATTAGACTCATCTTAACAAATCCATTTATAAAATATTAGTAGATAGTTTCTCAATACCATTGTACACATAAAAAACAAAAATAAAATGTGCATTTCTATAGCCTTGGAGAAGGTCCATTGTTCTTGTGTTCACATATTTTAAAATCAACATAAATGGATTTATTCTACATGTAATGCTCCATGGCTTGCTTTTTTTTTTTTTTTTTTAAATCTAACAGTGTGTTTTATCAGCCTTTCCCTGGCAGTACATGTGGGTACCCCCAAGCTTTAACATGCAGGTGGCTGTTAGTCACTTTGACCCCTGCGCACAATTGGTCCAACATTCAGGTCAATTTTTTAGTTTTCACCATTACTGATGATGCTACAATGAATAAATTTGTATGAACTTCTTTGTGCACATGCATGAATATTTCTAGAGGAGAGATCCTGTGTGTAAAAATTTGGATCTCATTAAGATTCAATCTATAGGTCCAAAATAACTGATGATATTGAGCTCCTTTTCAGATGTTTATCACTCATTTGCATTTCTTCTGGGAATTTCTTTTTTGAGGGGGAATGTATCTTTTTTTCCTTTTTTTTTTTTTTGAGATAGAGTCTAATTCTGTCACCTAGACTGGAGTGCAGTAGTGGTGCGATCTTGGCTCACTTCAACTTCCACCTCCTGGGTTCAAGAGATTCTCCTGCCTCAGCCTCCTGAGTAGCTGGGATTACAGGCTTCTGCCACCAAGCCCAGCTAATTTTTGTATTTTTAGTAGACATGAGGTTTCACCATGTTGACCAGGCTGGTCTCGAACTCCTGACCTCAAGCGATCTACCCGCCTTGGTCTCCCAAAGTGCTGGAGCCCAAACACTCATGGTCCTCATTGGCCAGTCCCTCTGGCCTGGATGAATGGAAGCCCTCTGGCCTCCAGTGAAAATGCTGTAGCTGGGGGATGGGATGGGCCACACCCAGACCACAGGGACTGAGGTGGGGTAGAGGAGTCTTTACAAGGACACTGCTGTGTGGGGCAGGCAAACACGACAGGCATTCATGACAGTCTCCTCCTACAGACAACCATGTCGACAACCCAGGCTCTTGGCCCCCCAGGCCCACTGAGAACTTCTCGTCCCCTCCTGCAGAGCACCCCATTTCCTGTTGTTTCTGCAAGTCCCCAGAGAGCCAGCTTACATGTGCTCACAAGCATGCCTATGATCCCAGTCCCACTGCTCCTTAGAGAACGTCCCTGTGCGTGCCGAGGCTGCCTGCCCTGTTCTTCTATGGCTGCTGGGGCCCAGCAGCCCTGGGTCTGTCCAGCAGTGTGTGGAACGGCCTCTCCTGCCTGCGCGGTCTTCCCTCCAGAGCAGGGAGCATCACATGGCCGAGTGAATCACAACTCAGGAAATCAAAAGGGCAAGGCAAGCGTGTAAAGCTTTGTCACCATGTTTTTTTTCCTACTACAAATCCTGGGGCTACATTGGCTGTGTTTTCTATAATCTTAGTGGGTAAGAGATGTAACATGTAATTGAGGAATGGCATCTTTGGTGTTGCACTGGAATGGATGCCAGCATTGGCCTTTTTTTTTTTTTTTTTTTTTTTTTTAAATACAGGGTCTCGCTCTGTTGCCCAGGCTGGAATGAATGGCCACTGGCCCAGCTCACTACAGCTGTGACCTTCCAGGCTCCAGCCAGCCCCCTGCCTCACCCTCCCGAGGAATAGGAACTACAGGAGTGTGACATCGTGCCTGGCTAATTTTTGTATTTTTTTGTAGAGACAGGGTTTCACCATGTTGGCCAGGCTGGTGTCAAACTCCTGGGCTCAAGTGATCTTCCCTACTTTGTCTCCCAAAGTGCTGGGGTGGCAGGCATAAACCACCATGCCCAGCCAGCACTGGCTATTGATGTTAGGAGCTTTCACAGCCCTTACCTCCAACGCCTTGTTTGACACCAAATTTTCTTGTCTTCATTAATATGAGGAGGGGTAATTTGAAGTAGTTACAAAAAACTGTTTTGCATTGTATTAATCTGGGTTCTCCAGAGAAACAGAACTTAACAACTTGTAGGTTATAACAAATGAAACAAGCTTGTGCAGATATGTTTGTAAGACTTCACTGAATGTATGATCGAATAGGAAGAGAGATTGTGTGCATTGTTGGGAAGGCTTGAGGTAAGAAATGTCACTCCTCTCTGATTAATTAGTACAATACCAATCAAATATCAACCGACTTTTGTTAAAGTCTGAGATGTTGATCCCAAGATTCTCCTGGAGACTGTAAACAGCTGTAAACAGTAAAAACCCAGTCTGGAGAGGAAGTACAGAGAGAGAGTGTTATTCCTATCAGATAGCAAGTCCTTTTATACAATTATGTAATTGAGAGACAGGAATAGAAAATAGCTCAATTAAGCAGAGGAGAAAAAGCCCAGAGACAGACTCACATGTGTATGGAAACTAGATCCAAGGCAGAGGGGTCTTTGGAAACTTCTGGGGAAGAACGGACTCTTCTATCTAAGGCACCAGGAGGAGAGGTTATGCAGACAGGAAATGAATGAGATTTCCCGTCACACTCAAAAACCAGTTCCGGATAAATGCAGTCCTACATGTGAAAAGCAAAACTCTAAAACTTTGAGAGAAAAAATATAGCAGACTCTTCTGAGTTGATTTATGTCCCTCCAGGAAGATCTCCTGAAGTCCTAACTCCTGGTATCTCAGAATGGGACCTTGTTGGGGAAAGCCAAGTTACGGCGAGGTCATTAGGGTGCATCCTAATCCAGTATGGACTGTTGTCCTTATGAAATGCGGAAATCTGGATGCAGACCCCATGGATGGAAGACAGTGTGAAGACACACAGGGAGCCCCTATGCACATGGTAGTGGGAGTGTCTGAGTACACGTGGGGATGATAGAAATGCATTCCTCTGTGGAGGAAGTGTGGCGCATGGGCTTCAATGTCATCTGTGAAGTTATGTTCACTAGAAAAGAAAGTAAAGGCTGGGTTCGGTGGCTCACGCCTGTAATCCCAGGACTTTGGGAGGCCGAGGCAGGTGGATTGCTTGAGCCCAGGAAGTCAAGACCAGCCTGGGCAACATGGCAAATCTACATTTCTATGAAAAGTACCAAATGATTTGGGTGTGGTGGTGCACACCTGTAGACCCAGCTACTCAGGAGGCTGAGGTGGGAGGATCACTTGAGCCTGGGAGGCCAAGGCTGCAGTGAGCCAAGGTCATGCCACTGCACTCCAGCCTGGCTGGCAGACCTAGTTTCAAAAAAAAAGAAGCAAATATGACAAAGTAATATTTATCTTATTATCCATGTTCTTCTTTATGCTTGAAATAGATCAGTAAACGAGTAGCTAGAACATTCCGTTGAGTGCTCAGCTGATGAATGACCATGAGGACATGGGGGTGGGTGGGAGGGATCACTTCTTTTTTTTTTGAGACGGGGTCTCATTCTCGCCCAGGCTTGAGTGCAGTGGCGCAATCGCAACTCCCTGCAGCCTCGAACTCCTGGGCTCAGGTGACGCTCCCACTTTCGCCTCCTGACTTGCTGGGACTACAGCCATGACAGTGTGCCTGGCTAATTTTAAAAAAAATTCTTTTTTGGAGACAAGGTCTCGCTGTGTTGCCCAGGCTGGTCTCAAACTCCTTGGCCTCAAATGATCCTCCCACCTTGGCCTCCCGAAGTGCTGGGATTACAGGGGTGAGCCACCGTGCCCAGCTCCAGGTTTCACCTTCTAGTAGGAGGCCAGGCTGGCCTTGGTGGAGGTGAGGAGGGAGGCCCAGGAGGAGGCGGAGCAGTCAGGGTGGTGGGAGGGGTCAGAGCCCGTGGGCTGGGTCCTGAGCTGAGGAGGCAGACGTGTGGACACACATCGTAGCACTGTCCACTGGCTGCACAGAGGGGCGAGAAACCGCCCTGGAGGACTGCAGGGTCAGCTCGTGGAGGAGGGAGAGGCTCTGGGGTGTGGGGAATGAGAGATGCTCAGACAAGTGCCTTTTCCCACATTGCAGATGTGGGCCCGCCTGTGCCTTGCACCTTTCTGTCTGGCGTGGGGTTTCATCTCCTTGAAAACTAGGATCCCTATGCTATAAACAGAGGAGGGCTCAGGAAACTGACAAGTCACTTTTATTTATGCTGTGACAAAATGGTCTCTTCAGTATTTTGAGCTTAAGATGAATTTGCACAGCACCTGGATTTTACTTTCGACTGCTTTGTGAAAGGGTCCCTGTCAAGGTCATGCAGCTGAGGCCTGGCCTCCAGCCCCAGACCCTCCCCGCCTGCACGGCGCTGATGTTGCCTGGGGAGCCCCCAAGTCTCCCCCGATACTGTGTATTTTAATAAAAGCATTGGTGTAGTTTTTAGAACTCGTAAACACCATGTTGGTCTCTTTTTAAAAATTTTTAATGGGAGTCACAAGAAATCTGGCTTAAAAATGGGGTGAAACAAGATGAAATCTGACACAGAAATAGCAGTGCCTGCAGATGCTGACACCCTCTCAGGGTTGGACATTGAAGGTAAACATGCGCTAAGGTCTGCCCGAATTATTTGTAAATGCTGGACGTGAGCACTGGCCCTCCGAAATGTCATCTGCCAAACGAAGAGCAGAAAAGGCCTTTCTCTGGGGAGCTTTTCGCAAGCTGAAGACCCACGGCAGGACAGAGCGCACTGCACAACGCGGAGCATGCGCAGGCGAGACTGCCTGGTGGGTGGTCTCCTCCAGGGACTAGGGAATCCATGCTTCCCAGTGCCGAGAGTTAAACATGGAGCGGATGCGACTTCGGAAAATCATTTATTTTCCCCAGTTTAGTCACCAGGAGGCGCATGCACATAGCAAGTCTGATGCTTTGCAAATCCTGATAATTTCCGAAACGTTACTTTTGAGCAAGTTCTGAGCTCCGATGTTTCCCCATCTATGGGTGACTGTTTTAGAAATGGTTTCATTTGCTGTAAGAACTAAGTGACATTATGATAAAGAAGGTGCAGAAACCGTAGAGAAGAAGGCTGTAAGTTTTGCATTTGCTTCACGCGCCAGCCTTACTCTAGTGATGGAATTGACTGAAAGTCAATTGTAACTTAGGTTGCAGCGTCAGGCGCTTTACACATCTGTTCCCGACACCCGGGGTATTTGTGCAACTCCTCCTGGGCATGTTTGGAACTGAGAGAGAAATGTAGGTGTTTTGGGTTTCAAAATACAGTGTGTAGGAAGCATGCCTTGTTTTGATCAATCACTTTCCTAGTTCTTATAAATATCTGGGGGGATTGTTTTCTCTCAACTGAGTTTTATCAAATCTGGAAGTGACTTATTTTCTGTGTGTAGTTTATGGAGTTATCTTAGGGTTGAAATGTTTTGAAAATGTGGAAGATAAAAGTGACCTTTTTTTTTTGAGACATCTCTTTCTGTCGCCAGGCTGGAGTGCAGTGGCATGATCTCAGCTCACTGCAACCTTCGACTCCCTGACTCAAGCTGTTCTGCCTTAAGCCTCCCAAGTAGCTGGAATTATAGGTGCCTGCACCCTGCCCAGCTAATTTTTGTATTTTTAGTAGAGACAGGGTTTCACCATGTTGGCCGGGATGGTCTTGATTTGCTGACCTCATGATCCACCCGCCTTGGCCTCCCAAAGTGCTGGGATTACAGGCATGAACCACTGCACCCAGCCTAAAAGTGACTTTTTAAGGTGATGGAATAGGAAGTTACTATAAACCACTTTCATTAATTTTGGAATGGTTTTGTTAGGGCAATACTAACAATATTATTGGCCTGAGAGATTTTTTTCTTTCAATTTTAAAATCAAGTGCTTTTTCTTGGCTGTGTCAGGTAGGGATGAATTTGTACAGCACGTGGATTTTACTTTTGGTTGTTCATTATGAGAGAGTTCCTGTCACTGGTCACTGTCATGCAGCTGTGGGATGAACTTGTTGCTGCAGCAGTTTCTCCTGGAGGTGGGGCGGTACAGGCTTCTCTTCCTGGTGTCCTCTGGGGAGAATCATCCCCATCCCCATTCTCCACGTGGTCTGTAACATTTGTATTTAATAAGTAGCAAAAATGTATCTAAACACAAGAATGTCACTTTCATTGTGTGGGGAACCTGCAGCTTTTTCTTTCTTTTTTTTTTTTTTGAGGACAGAGTTTCACCCTTGTTGCCCAGGCTGGAGTGCGATGACGTGATCCCAGCTCACTGTAATCTCCACCTCCTGGGTTCAAGTGATTCTCCCGCCTCAGCCTCCTGAGTTGCTGGGATTACAGGCGTGTGTCACCACACCCAGCTAATTTTGTATTTTTAGTAGAGATGGGGTTTCTGTATATTGGTTAGGCTGGTCTCAAACTCCCGACCTCAGGTGACCCACCTGCCTCTGCCTCCCAAAGAGCTGGGATTACAGATGTGAGCCACTGAGTGCCTGGCAGCTTTTTCTTTCTTTCTTTTTTTTTTTTTTGAGACAGAGTCTCACTCTGTTGCCAGGCGCCAGGCTGGAGTGCAGTGGCGTGATCTTGGCTCACTGCAACCTCCGCCTCCTGGGTTCAAGCAATTCTCCTGCCTCAGCCTCCGAGTAGCTGGGACTACAGGCACATGCCACCATGCCTAGCTAATTTTTGTATTTTTAGTAAAGACAGGGTTTCACCATGTTGGCCAGGATGGTCTTGATCTCTTGACCTTGTGATTCGCCCTCTGCCTCCCAAAGTGTTGGGATTACAGGTGTGAGCCGTGGCGCCCGGCTAGCTTTTTTACTTTCTTTTGTTTCTTTCCTTTACTTTTTTTTTTTTTTTTTGAGACAATCTTGCTCTGTCACCCATGCTGGAGTGCACTGGCACAAACACAGCTCATTGCAGCCTTGATGTCTCGGCTCAAGCAATCTCCCCACCTCAGCCTCCCAAGTTGCTGGGACTATAGGAGTGCACCATTGCACCTGGCTAATTTTTGTATTTTTTGGTAGAACCTGGGTTTTGACATGTTGCCCAGGCTGGTCTCTTGGGTGGAAGGGATCTGCCTGCCTCGGCCTCCCAAAGTGCTGGGATTGCAGGCGTGAGCTACTGTGCCTGGCCCTATTTGTTTTTTAATATGAGATTGTGTTGTATTGCAATTGTAATCAATATGGTAGATATAATTTTTAACTATGGATTTAAACATGTTTTCAAGTCTTTTGTGACATTGCATTAACTTACATATTCATTTTTGATATTCACAATATGCTTTTAAAGTACTTTATATGTGCTTTCAAAAATCATACTCATTATTTTCCAAATTACCATGAAAAAAGTAACACTGTGTGATTCAGTGGGACTCAATCAATGCTACCTTTCTGATTTCAGGGATTGCTTTTATGTGCTGGGTGACAGGTATTGTTTTCTGTTGAAGTGAGTACTCTTTTGAAATATGTTACTGTGCCTGCCAAACTCAGACATTTTAACGTTCTCCATCCTCTGCAAACATCCAGATTTACCCAAAGGCTTTTACTAAAATGTTTCCATTCCCAGTGGCTAAGTATGTGTGGGAAGGGGAAGAGCACAGAACCTTTGATATCAGAGGAATGGTTTTTAAGAATGTTTTATTCTTGAAAGTAATAGCTTTTCTTCGTGACAGTAGACCCTGACAACATGACAGGAAACTTGTTTTTTGTTTGTTTTTTGAGACAGAGTTGGCTCTGTCGCCAGGCTGCTTACTGGGTTCAATCGATTTCCCTGCCTCAATCTCCTGAATAGCTGGGACTACAGGAGCGCACCACCACACCTGGCTAATTTTTTGTAGTAGAGACGGGGTTTCACCACGTTGGCCAGGATGGTCTGGATCTCCTGACATCGTGATCTGCCAGCCTCTGCCTCCCAAAGTGCTAGGATTACAGGCATGAGCCACCTCACCCAGCCCTGACAGGAAGATTTCTGTCTTGGAGCAGGATAGAACCCTGTTGCCTGGGACAGGGATTCAGCCTGGTTTGCTCCGTTTTCCTGGATGGGCTAGAGAAGGAAATGGGGTATTCAAATCAGTGTTCCACAGCAAGTGGGAGTGAGGAGATTTCTCCCACCTGGAGGAAGGGGTGGTAGAGACAGACTGTGTAGAACAACTCCCCATTCCCCCCAACCTGGGCATAAGCGAGTCCTTTGCAAAGTGAGTCCAGGCTGTGATTTGGCTGTTTTTTGTCATTTCTTGGGAATCTGTCAGTGGCCATGAGCCCTTTGGGAGCTCCTTCTTCCCACCAGGCCCTGGGCCAGTGTGGAGGCACTCCCGGGAGCAGCATAAGTGGAACGGAATAAAGGCGAATCTTCTGAAGTTAAGCGTTGAACTCTCCGGTGGAGTGGCTGCTCAACGCAAAAACCCCGTTCACATGTCAGAGGTAGGCGGCAGCGACCAAGTAGGCGCCTAGATCCTGTTAATTCATCACGGGGCCTGTGACTTGATGAGAAGTGGTTTAGAGACCACAAACAATGCTCTCAGCTCTTAGATGAGGGAGGAATGTTTCTGTGCTGGTCAGATAACATGTTTTACATTACTCGTTCCCTGTAGTGAAATGTCGGCTGTGATACAAAGGTTATGTTTTCCTTAAGGTGGTCTCTTTGCCATTAAATGAAGCAATGTGCCCCTGCCCTGCCCTCTCTGCTCCCACGGCCTGCTCGGCTGCATCTGTCTTGAGCAGAATCTTTGCTTCCATAAACACTCCTTCCATTTCTGCTGTCGCTCATCTCTAAGGCCTCTGCATCCCATAATCTGATTTTCAATCTACTGACGCATTATGATCACACGGGATGGTCATGGTGAACCCCAGGAGTTTAGGAGAGAGACAGCTTTTTCAGAAGAGTAAGATATTAAAAAGTCAAATTCTCAAAGAGCAAGTGCGTTCCAGACCCAGCGTGTCCTGGGAGACTTTCTGGTCTGTGGGTTTGGCCCCCATGCCCACAGGCGCTGCTGGGAAGTGCCTGCAGATCCCTGGCAGTCCCATTTTAGCCCCAGTGGTCTGCCCTAGATCTCTAGTGTGCAACAATCGGTAGCCATGTTAGAGGAGTCTATAAATGCCAAGTTTTAGCCCCCAGGAAGTGGGTTCTTGTGGGCCCCTCCCAGACCAAGTCCAATCCAAAGCAGAGGGCTTTGGAAGATGCCTTGAGTGTTTACTTAGATTTTGAGGAATCTGTTTCTTGTTGCAGTGAATATTCCTTTGAAATATTTTCCCATGTCTGACAAATGCATCCCTTTGGTCTGTTGCTGCTGGCAGACTTGGTGGCCTGCCACGGCTTCTGCTGCTTGAGAGGGTAGCTGAGAGGGCTTCGGCTGTGAAACCATGAGCCTGAGGTCCAGTTTTTGCTGGATGGAATTGTGGAGAGCTGAGGCCCCTTCTCTTCTTAAGCCATTCAGATTTATGGGCTGTGGCCCCAGGAGAAGGAGAGGGGGAGATTTAGGTTGCTATTTGGATCACGGAGCCAATCCCCAAGATACTCATTAGCTTGAATTACTTGGGTGATTTATTTGGGCTCTGGGCTTCTGGTCTGAGGTGGGGGCTCCTGGAGACACACTTAGCCCTGCCCTTCTGGCAGAAGTGGGCCGATCCCTCCCCAGGTGAACACACCACGTGCTGTGGATGAACGATCTCAGGTTTGCAAAGGGTTCTAATACTCCCCAGTGAAAGGCGCCGCCTGAGTCAGGGCATTCAAATGCGTGCTTTACTGGACCGCTTCAGACACACAACATGGCAGAGGTGCCGTCAACAAGCTTAAGGTCCAGGGCTCTTTGGCCAACATGCAGCTGCCACGGTCACCAGAAGTGACTGTCAGAGTCCAGGAACACCAGGTCTTACCTGTTTTGTGGCATTCATCAAGTATGTCTACGTTACATAAACGCGCATGGAAAGCTCATGGGTGGAGAAGAATTTGTTGTTTTCAGTTTTGCTTTATTGAGTCTAAGGTCACTGGAGGAATTCACTGCACTGCCTGGCCCTGGGCACCTTCAGTTCTCTTAAGGAACGAGGTAAAACAAAACCAGGTGCTTAGAAGTAGATTGAGTTAATTTTGTTGGTTTAAGCAATTGGTTAATTTTAGCATTCGGATTCTCTCATTTCTTTCTTTTTTTAAACAAAGCTTCAGGGTGTCTCCTGAAAAGGGAGAGTCCAGAAGATGTTCTAACTTGAATGAAATCAGGACTTGTTGAAGTCAATAGATAAAGTTTATCATGCTGTTTGTTTTTACTAAAGAGCAGCTTTTGGATTTAACTTTGGTTCATGCTCATGACAGCTTTGTTGTTTTTAAATTTTTATTTTTTGTTTTTTTTTGAGATAGACTCTTGCTCTGTTGCCAGGCTGGAGTGCAGTGGCACCATCCTGGCTCACTGCAACCTCCACCTCCCGGGTTCAAGCTATTCTCCTGCCTCAGCCTCCCGAAGAGCTGGGACCACAGGCATGTGCCACCACCCCCTGCCAATTTTTGTATTTTTAGTAGAGACGGGGTTTCTCCATGTTGGCCAGGCTGGTCTCGAACTCCTGACCTCAGGTGATCCTCCGGCCTTGGCCTCCCAAAGTGCTGGGATTACAGGCGTGAGCCACCGAGCCCAGCCCAAATGCTTATTCCTTTACACTGGAAACATTGGGAGTTTTCTGGCTGTTTTGAAAGGCACAGTGGTTTGCTGTTGGCCATGGTCACCCTACTGATGGGCTTTGGGTTCAGGCATGCCCTGCAGTGCTGGCCTGGCTGCCATGCTGCCCAGGAGGGCTGTGCTGCACTCATTTTCAGCATCCCTGGGGCTGACCGGGGGGAGTTGAGGAGCGCACGCGCTGCGTCACATGAGCTCCGTGTGTGCTTTATTCTTTGTGTGTGAGCTGGTGCCATCCTCCCCAGGCAGTAGACAGCCTGGCTTTCCCTGCAGGGCAGCTATGCTTCTGCATCCCCTGCCCCCACGGGTAGCCAAGGACTCCCCCTCCTCTGTGTGCAGATGTCCCTTTTGTTCTCTGAACTTTGCTGGAAGCCAGGGCTGATGGAGAACAGCCTGACTTGGGCATCCACAGGACAAGGTTTGAGTTGGATGGTGTGGGGTAGGGCTGTGACACGACCAGGGCCAGAGAGAAAGGGTGCTGCCTCCTGTTGGGGCTCCATCTTGGGAACAGGAATTGGTTGGGAGGGAGAGAGACCTCTGCCCTTTGATCAAATTTCTCCCCCCATTTTCCTAGTGATCAACAGAAGGCAGTGCCTGTTCTCATAAAGGAAGGAAGGCCCCTGTGCTCCGTGAAAGGAAGCCCACGCCATGTGAGCACAGACACATCTGGATGGAGCTGGGGGGGTATCTCTCCTTTGTTCTCCTCAAAACCTATTCTCTGGTGCAGAACTTATCGCTCACACACGTGTGCGTGGTAGACTTTCCTCTCTTCACCATTTAGCATCTCTAGCAGGTCATTGTTATTTCTCTCTGTGAATGTTAATAAAGTGCAGAGGAAGCATATTCATGTGTTTCTGAAGACAGTCTTGAGGGAAAATAGGCAGGGTTTGCAGAGCCGTATGTTTCTGGCAGGCACGGTCTTATTTCCTTGGTTAGGGAAGAGCACGAGATTGATAAGGGTGAATCAGGCATGCAAAGAGCCTTGCCGCCTGCTGACTGCTTCCTGCCCAGGCCCTGCTGACAGACGAGTGTCTGTTCTAGAATCAAAGTGGAGAAGTAAGGGGCACAGGTATTGGGGTGGGACGCCTGCGGCCTGAGCCACGCCAGGAGCTTTGTCCTGTTCTGCATTTTGTTACTTTCTTCCTTCATCCGTGTTTCAGGTCCAGAGCACAACCTCCTCTCCTAGTGCTTGTCTCTCGGCAAGGTGCTGATGTCCGCAGGGAGAGAGATGGAGCATGGCCCCAGGTATATGTGGTCCCCAGAGTTCATGAGCACTGACACGCCCTCGCCCCATCCATGCTAGAAATGGGACTTCTGCTGGCTTTGAAATGCACTTCTGTTCTGATTCTGTTCTCTACTTGGCTTGTCATTTCTTTGCTTTATACATTTGAAAGATGCCATTGTTTGGAAAATAAGAAATGTTTTTGGTAAGTTCAGAATCTGCCCTTGTGTGATTTACTTACTTATTTATTATTATTATTATTTTGAGAGGAAGCCTTGCTCTGTCGCCCAGGCTGGAGTGCAGTGGCATGATCTAGGTTCACTGCAACCTCTACCTCTTGGGTTCAAGCGATTCTCCTGCCTCTTCCACCTGTGTAGCTGGGACTACGGGTGCATGCCACCATGGCTGGCTAATCTTTTTTTTTTTGTATTTTTAGTAGAGATATGGTTTCTGCACGTTGGCCAGGCTGGTCTCGAATTCCTGACCTCAGATGATCCGCCAGCCTTGGCCTCCCAAAGTTCTGGGATTACAGGCGTGAGCCATGGCACCGGGCCCCTTTGTATGGTTTAGTAGCTTTCATGAGTATGGCAATCTGGAATATTCGCTTTTTGTCCCAACAACCAATAGGAGGAAATAGCTGAAGAGGACACATGCTTTCTCTGTGATCAACCGAGATAGGGTCTGAAACAAACTCCGGGCTGAGCCTGTGGGAAGGTGCTCAGCTTCCACACAGACGCTCACCACTCCGTGTTTCTCTGCAGGAGCTGGGGAGAGGAAGGGCCTGGGCTGCTGTGTTGGGTGAGCTGCAAGGCTAGAGGGATAGAGTTAATCATGTTACATAATTATCTACCAGGATATGTTCTTTTTTTTTTCCCTGAGAGGGCATTTGTGTCTTTCATCTGAAGCCCAAATATGTCAAAACCTTTTATTACCATTTTACAAACTTGGTTATTTCCCACTGTCTCCTGCAAATACCTTTCCAGCCCTATCTTGTATTAATTTAATCTTCACCTGCTTAAGCTATTTACTGTACTTAGACATAATAGTAATTCGCAATGAGGTCTTTGTGTGCTGGTATTTCTCCAGGAATGCCTGCAGCGCTCTCCTGGCCCAGAACCTAGCTGTCAGGTCCCACGCTTGGTGGCCCCCGCTGCACCCCCAGCTATGTCCTGCACCCCCGCATGCGTGATGCACCCACACATTGTGTTTATCCAGTCATCCGTTGACTAACATTAGGGCCATCTCCACCTTTTGGCTGTTGTGAAGAATACCGCTGTAAACATGTGTGCACAAGTCTTTCCCTCAGTGCCTGCTTTCACTTCTGGGTGAAAGAAGAATTGGAATTGTAAAGTAAGTTCCTTAAAGGAAGGAGTAGTGAAGTATGCCTATTTGGATTGCCCATGGAATTAAAGTCCAGTGCTCCCAGTGCACACATTTTCCTGCCCTTCTATCCGTCTCCATCTCAATCTCACTGCTTCACTGGCTCCTTCTTGGAAGGAAGGATCCTTTTATATTTCTGGTTACCAAGATTTGCTTTCTTATAGAAGTAATAATCTTAATTGATGTATTTTCCCCAAATGCCACACATTTCTTTCTTTCTTTCCTCCTTCCTCTCTCTCTCTCTCCTCTCTCTCTCTTTCTCTCTTTTTTGAGACGGAGTCTCAGTCTGTTGCCCAGTCTGGAGTGCAGTGGTACGATCTTGGCTCACTGCAACCTCCACCTCCCAGGTTCCGGCGATTCTGCCTCA
Organism: Cacajao melanocephalus; assembly: GCA_963573385.1. Taxonomy (NCBI): domain Eukaryota; kingdom Metazoa; phylum Chordata; class Mammalia; order Primates; family Pitheciidae; genus Cacajao; species Cacajao melanocephalus. The sequence continues at coordinate 59,663 of CAUYLG010004331.1, read as the reverse complement.
GCCTCCTGAGTAGCTGGGATTACAGGTGTGCACCACCATGCCCTGCTAATTTTTTTTTGTATTTTTAGTATAGATGGGGTTTCACCATGTTCGCCAGGCTGGGCTCGAACTCCTGACGTCAGGTGATCCATCCACCTCGGCCTCCCAAAGTGCTGAGATTACAGGTGTGAGCCACTGCTACTGGCCCAAATGTCGCACATTTCTGATCATTCTTGGGACTGTTTAATCACCATGCTGTTTGTCTAAGTTTAGCGGGATGTCCTTGCCCTGGCCAGAGTGTTATAAACATACATAGGTCATAGCTCCATCCTGCTTTCTTGGCCTCCGTCCTGCTTTCTTTTGGTTACTTGCCCTTATTGACCTTCTAAATAATGCAAAAAGTGGCTCAAAAACGTAATGGACGTTTGAGCACTGAAGACTTCCTTCTCAAGTCTTTGGAAGCCTCTTGGCATCCTACGTGGTCAGCTTTGAGGACACAGGGTAGAAACAGATGCAGCTGTTTGTTACAAGCCTTTCCTTTTACAGATTTACGGGTGATTTTTTTTTTTTTTCCCTGAGACAGAGTCTTGCTCTGTCGCCCAGGCTGGAGTGCAGTGGCAGGATCTTGGCTCACTGCAACTTCCGCCTCCCGGGTTCAAGTGATGCTCCTGCCTCAGCCTCCCGAGTAGCTGGGACTAGAGGTGTGTGCCACCAAGCCTGGCTAATTTTTGTATTTTTAGTAGAGACGCGGTTTCACCATGTTGGCCAAGATAGTCTCGATCTCTTGATCTCCTGATCCTCCTGACTCAGCTTCCAAAAGTGCTGGGCATGACACACATAGTTACGTGCATGTTATGCACATACAGGCGTGAGCCACCTTGCCCGGCCTATGGGTGAATATTTTTTAGGAGGAAAGCACTAAACGTCTCTGATGCATTGGTATAAACTGGATTTGCCTTGTTCCATCCCCCTTTTGCCAACAGGATTTTCTCTTTTTTTCTTTAAGATGGGGTTTCACCATGATGGCCAGGCTGGTCTTGAACTCCTGACCTCAGGGGATCCACCCACCTCGGCCTCCCAAAGTGCTAGGATTCCAGGCGTGAGCCACCGCGCCCGGCCTGTTTTTTCTTTCTAGGGAGAGGTAGAGAAGAAAGAGGAAGCCACCTGTGGGAGTCGCATGCGGCTCCTTGGAGACCCAGCTACGTTTGTAAGGAAGCAGCAGCCGCCCAGGCCCCACAGGCTCAGAGAGCTCAAGGCAGAGCTCACGGGGCTCTGTCAAGGGAGAGCTTCAGATGCGGAGCTTTGAAGATTTGAAGGAGCCGTGAAGAATGCTTACAGCCGGTGCTTTGGAAGCGTCTATGCTGTGATCTTCCACTAGACCAGAAAGGCGCCCGGTGTTCTTTTCCCAAAAGGTCGGAGGGCAAACGCCGCCGTCCTCGTGCTCACACGGGGCGATCGGCGCGCCCTGGCGAGGCCGGCCTCTTCGGGTGGGCTTCTCTGAGGTGGCGGAGGAACTTTCCCGCTGCCGATTCCTGGCACCGGGGACTCTACTGCGCGGCGGGGTCTGGGGCCACAGGCACGGGCGACTGCGGGGGACCTCGCGCGGTGACCTGTGTGGGGAGGGGACTGGCGGGGCGCGGCGCTGGGACCCACAGCGGAGGAACGAGTCCCCGGAGCTGACGTGACTCGCGCTTGAGGCGACGCGGAGGCCACGCGCTGACCGCAGGGTCTCTTCACCGTCCCGTCATGGCCGGCCCTGTCCCAGAGCACCCCTTCCTCCTCCTCGCGGGCGGCCCCGAGAGGCTGACGGTGGACGCTGAATCTGAGGGCGGCGGCGGCGTCAGGACGGGCCCGAAGGAGGAGCGTGTGGCAGGAGGGGGAGAGGCGGCGGGGTGGGTCCGAACCGCCTCCCCTCGCGCTTCCCCGCGGCGCGCAGTAGGACCGGCTGGCGAGCGGAGGAGCGAGCGCGCTGGGCCGCGGCCGTCCGCGGGCCCCTGTGGCGCCTCCCCGCCGCCTCTCCCGGGGAGAGCGGGGGCGCGCTCTTGACTCCCGGAAGTGATGGTGCGCGGCCCCCGGGCGGGGGCGCCTGCGTCGGAAGCAGCTGCCTGAGCGCGGGCCCTGGGCACGGCAGGGAGGTGGCACCCCCTTCCCCTCCATCCGTGCCCGTCCACATCACGTGGTTCCCGCCGAGCGTCGGTTTCCTTTCAGTTTTGAAAATGTGCGTAACGTGCACGTGACTATGCGTGTAATGCCAGTTTCCACTTTAAGTAAACGGCCACCATCCCGTTTGAGGTCTCTGGGTCTCTCCGGAGCCATCCTTTTCTTCTGTGCCTTCCAAGTAACTATATTCTAAATTTTGTGTTTATCTTTCCCTTGATTTTCTTCACATTTCTTCCACACGATTGTTGTTTTAGACAAGAGCAGTTTGGTTTCTCTTATTTTTGAGTTTAAAACAAACAAAATGATACTTTATATGTTCCTCTGTGATTTCCAGTTTCACTCATTATCCATGTTTTTTGTGTAACTGGGACTTATCTACTTTTCCCGCCATCTGGATTTCAGTTGAAGGTGTATACCGTCCTTTTGCTGTGGACCTTGGATTGGCGTCTGGCTTTCTGCCACTACAGAAGGAGCCACTGTGCACACGCTCTTCTGTCTCTTCCTGCACAGACACAGCAGGTCTCCAAGGCCCTTATTTCCCCAGGGGTTGAGTTCAGGGGTCATAGAGCACATGGCTTCTTCACATTTTCTAGACTCTGCCCAGTTGGTTTCCAAATGGGTTGTAGCAATGACTCTCCACTGGGCGTGTGCACAGAGTTCCACATCCTTCCCAAGCGTTGATATTGTTAATGTTAAAATCTTTGCCGGTCTGCTGTTTATATATAGTGTATATTTTATATTTAGTATATATTTTATGCTAAATATACTATCTCTGTTATATTTAGTATATATTTTAATCCACAAACATGATTGCCTATTTCTCTGTTTAAATTCTTTGGAAAGGTATTTTCCTCATAAAAATATTATTTATCTTTTGTTAGAGTTAATGTTAGCTGTTTTGTATTTTTTTGTCTTTTTTTTTTTTTTTTTTTTTTTTTTTTTTTTTTAAAAAGTTTATCACAATTACACCCAGGCTGGAGTGCAATGGCAGGATCTCGGCTCACTGCAACCTCCACCTCCCGGGTTCAAGCAATTCTCTGCCTCAGCCTCCCGAGTAGCTGGGGCTACTGGCACCCACGACCACATCCGGGTAGTTTTTGTATCTTTAGTAGAGACAGTTTCATCATCTTGGCCAGGCTGGTCTTGAACTCCTGACCTCGTGATCCACCCAGCTTGGCCCCCCAAAGTGCTGGGATTACAGGTGTGAGCCACTGTGCCCGGCCAGAATACATTTTCAAACTGTCACTGGGATATTTTTGCTCAGTCTTAGAGTATATGCATTCTTCACATTTTCTAGATTCTGCTCAGATTTTAAAAAACTTTCTATTTGAAATAATTATAGATTCACAGGAAGCTGTGAAAATATACAGGTAGATTCAGTGCTTTCCCATTTCCCCCGGTGGGTACAGCCTTTGCAAACATAGTGCAGGATCAAAGCCGGGCCTGACACTGGTTTGAGGTGTGTGCAGTTCTGTTGAGCACGTGGGCAGGTTAGGACAAGCAGCACCACGGCCAGGCTGGAACTTCTCCAGCCCCACGACAATCCTCCTGTCCCGCCTTTTCACGGTTCTCCTCCCACTTTGGCCCCCCATCATCACTCAGCTGGACGCTTATCTTTTCTTCATTTTTGTAATTTCATCATTTCAAGGACTTTATATAATGGAATCATACAGCATGTGACTTTTGATATTCGCATTTCCCTCTCAGCCTAATGCCCTTGAGACACACCCAAACTGCTGCAGATATTAAGCGTTAATTCTTTTTTCTGCTGAGTAGGGGCCATGGTACAAGTGCATCACAGCTTGTCTAAACATCCACCTGTGTAGGACATGTGAGCTGTTTCCAGTTTTTGGCTATCATAAATAAGGCTGCCACCAACAGTTGTACAGAAGCTTTTGTGGGTATACATCTCCATTTCTCTGCTATGAACGCTCAGGACTGGTAGTATGATAGGTATATCTTTCTTCCTTTCTTTTTTTTTTTTTTTTTTTGTGATGGAGTTTCACTCTTGTCGCCCAGGCTGGAGTGTAATGGTGAGATCTCGGCTCACTGCAACCTCTGCCTCCTGGGTTTCAAGTGAATCTCCTGACTCAGCCTCCTGAGTAGCTGGGATTACAGGCACATGCTACCATGCTTGGCTAATTTTGTATTTTTAGTAGAGATGGGGTTTTACCATGTTGGCCAGGTTGATCTTGAATTCCTGACCTCAGGTGATCCGCCTGCCTCATCTTCCCAAAGTGCTGGGATTACAGATGTGAGCCACCGTGCCCAGCCAGCTGTATCTTTCATTTGTGACTCTACCCTTTTACATTTCCACTAGCAATGTATGAGAGATCCAATTTTTAATGTATCCTCACCTGTGTTTGGTATTGTCACTATTTCTAATTTTAGCTACTGTAATAGGTGTGTGGTGATTCTCATTGTGTTCTTTTTCTTTTCTTTTTCCTGAGACAGTCTCACTTGGTCACCCAGGCTGGAGTGCAGTGGCATGAACATGGCTCAGTACAGGCCTGACCTCCTGAGCTCAAGTGATTCTCCTTCCTTAGCCTTTTGAGCAGCTGGAATCACAGACGCATGGTACCATGCCTGGCTAATTTTTGTATTTTTGGTAGAGACAGGGTTTCGCCATGTTGCCCAGGCTGGTCTCGAACTCCTGAGCTCAAGGGATCCACCTGCGTTGGCCTCCCAAAGTTCTGGGATTACAGGCCTGAGCCACTGCGCCCAGCCTCATTGTGTTCTTAATGTTCAGTTCTCTAATAGCTAATGATGTGGAGCATCTTTTCATGTGCTTGTCATCCATATGTCCTTTTTAGTGAAATGTCTCTTCATGTGTTTTGCTGTTTTAATTGGATTTTTAAAATTACCATTGAGTTGTGAGAGTTCTTCATGTATTCTAGATAGGAGACATTTGTCAGACAGGCAATCCGCAGATACTGCCTCCCGTCTGCAGTTTGTCTTCTCATCTCTTAACAGAGTCTTTTGCAGAGCAACAGATTTTACTTTTCGTGAAGTCCCACTACTGATTTGTTTTTCTTTTATGGATGGTGCTTTGGTGTCAGGGCTAAGAAATCTTCCCAAGCCCTACCTAGTTCCTGAAGATTTTTCTCTCTCTCTCTTTTTTTTTTTCCTAAAAGTTTTGTAGTGCTATGTTTAAATCTGAGATCCATTTTGAGGTAACTTTTATATGAAGTGTGAGGTTGAGGTTAATTTGTGGATTTCCAATTTGTTGAAATAACCATTCTTCCTCCATTGAGTTACTTTTGCACCTTTGTAAAAAATTCTTTGGCTGTACTTTTTTTTTTTTTTGAGACAGAGTCTCACTCTGTCCCCAGGCAGGAGTGCAATGGTGTGATCTCAGCTCACGCCACCTCCTGGGTTCAAGTGATTCTTCTGCCGGAGCCTCCTGAGTAGCTGAGACTACAGGCATGCACCACCACACTAAGCTAATTTTTGTATTTTTAGTAGAGATGGGGTTTCACCTTATTGACTAGGATGGTCTCGATCTCTTGACCTCCTGATCTGCCTGCCTCAGCCTCCCATAGTACTGGGATTACAGGCATGAGCTGCCGTACATGGCCGACTGTACTTCTGTGAATCTATTTCTAGATCCTCTGTTCTGTTCCGTTGATCTGTGTGCCTGTCACTCCACCAATAGCACGTGGTCTTGGTTAGGGGAGACAGTAAGTCCTAAAATTTCATGGAGGGATTCCTTCCACTTTATTTTTCTTTTTCAGAATTTTTTTTTTTTTGCTATTCTAGTTCATTTCCTCTCCTTCCATATGAGTTTTAGAATAACCTTGTCTATATCTACAAAAAAATTTGCTAAGATTTTGACAGGATTGTGTTGAATCTATATGTCACTGTGGGAAGAATTGGTATCTTTATGATGTTGAATCTCATCTGTGAACATGATGTGTCTATTTATTTAAATCTTTGATTTCTTTTCTCAGTGTTTTGCAGCTTTTTGTATACAAATTTTATACAAGCTTTGTTAGATTTTTTTTCCCCCAAGCATTTATTTATTTTTTTGAGTGACTGTAAATGGTGTTGTATGTTAAATTTCAGTTTCCATCTGCAATTTTGCTTAACTCACTTTAATTACTTCCAGGATTAAAAAAAAATAAGTTCCTAGGCTGGGTGTGGTGGCTTATGCCTGGAATCTCAGCGCTATGGGAGGCCGAAGTGGGTGGATCACGAGATCAGGAGATTGAGATCATCTTGGTGAAACCCCGTCTCTACTAAAAATACAAAAATTAGCTGGGTGTGGTGGTGTGTGCCTGTAGTCCTAGCTGCTCGGGAGGCTGAGGCAGGAGAATTGCTTGAACCTGGTGGAGGTTGCGGTGAGCCGAGATCTTACCACTGTACTCTCACCACTGTACTCCAGAGCAAGACTCTGTCTGAAAAAAAAGAAAAAATAAAGTTCCTTTGGATTTTCTCTGTTGGCCATCATGACATCTACAAACGAGGACCGTTTTATTTCTTCCTTTCGGATTTGCATGCGTTTTGATTTCTTAGGTGGGCCCAGTCTAATCATGTGGAAAAGATGGAAGAAGAGTCAGGAGAGACTGGAAGCAGGAGTGGCAAGACGCGCAGGTGCTGGCTCTGAACACGACATCCACTCTTCCCTTTCACGTAATGTTGCATGCTTGTTGGTCAGATTTTCTGGACTTCCTCCTTATGATACCTCTCACAGTGGGAAGTTATGCATCACCACACTTTAAAACTCTGCAGCATCCACGTGATGTACCCCGGGCCGATGAAGTGTGCACAGAGTGAACGTGAGCCATTTCCAGGCAGATGCTTTTGCAGCTGGTATGGGGATGGCCTCTCTATTCTTGGCCACAAGACTGGACGTGCTTTGGATAGAGATGCTCTGTGGTTCCTGTTCTGGAGGAAGATGACACGGAGCAGTGCTGCACTTGGCGCTGGCGAGTGTGGCTGCTAGAAAAAGCTGTGGGGATCGTGGGTTGTTGGTCATGACCAATGCCCGCTTCCTTCTGGATATCCAGGTCGCTGTATTTCCACCTTGCTCATCCTGCTTCGTGTGATGGAAGGATGGTCTGTGTTGCCTGCATCTACGAGGCTTCCTTTCCTTCTGGCTTCTGGTTAGGCTCAGCCAATGGGTGGCCCCGGTGGGACAGTGGAGAGGGAGGAGAGAACGCCCAGGGTATTTATCCCCTGGCTTTTCCCTGCCAGGTGGTGGGTTATGGATGGTCGTGTTCCTCTCCCCGAGATCTCAGTGAGCTGGCAAGCACCCCTCCCCTTGCCCCTCAGGCACAGAGGCAATGGCCTTCTGCTGTCGCTTGATCAGGTCAAACCTTCATCTTCCTTAACTTCACCACTTCACTAAACCCCTCAATACTCCCTGAGTCCTGACTGGTACCCTGGGGATTGTTACAGGGCGGATGAAACAAGTGAGAATGAGCCCATCACGCGGTTGCCGCTCCCGGAGGGACCTTCAGAACCGGTCCCTTTCAGTGGGAAGGGCAGGTGCTAGAGAACATTGTAGGCATTAGAGTCAAGACAGCACGTTCTATCTGCTGAAGATGTGTGCTGCACTGCAGCAATCACGTATTTGCAAACAAATGTTTGACTTGAATTTGCAATCATTATCATGATGTGCTGAGTCCTGAAAAAGGGTTGTTATCTCAAAATTATAGGAAAGAAAACTGCCAATTTTGGAACTTCATGACATCCTGCAGGCCACCTACAAAGAGGCATGTAGCCATGTTCATAGCTGTGGTAAGCAGAATTTCTAAAATTACCCTCAAAGATGGCCCACTCTGCCCCTGCAACTCCTCAGCAGGAGGAAGGAGATCAGCCTGGGCTACCTGGGTGGGGCTACTGTTATCACAGGAGCCCCTGAGCTGGGAGGGAGCTCAGGAAAGAGCTGTGGGCAGAAGTTGGAGAGATTCAAAGATGAAGATTCCCTGCACTGCCACTGCTTCAGTAAGCTGACAAAGTTTGCCATTTCGTTGTGTGTCCCTGCCTGATCTGGTGACCAGAAAAGCTATGCAAACAGACGTAGGGCAAATCCAGGAAGGTGGAGGCTGTTCTTTTGGCTGGCAGCAGCCTGAAGGACATGGTGGCTGTTGCTCCTTTAGACTGGGGAATCTCTGCTGTGAAACTGGCACCTGGAGTGTATTTGCCACCCTCAGTCTCCCAGACTGGGCCATGGGGGTTGCCACGCCATGCCACAGCATGATGGTAACTTTTCCTGAGTCTCCAAATTGGACTGACACTAGTCTCCCCGTGAGCTCTGGTGTCAACCAAGCTCTGAGCTACTTGACTCAGTGGAATAGAGAAAGCTCCTCTATTCATGGAAAGTTGGGTCAAGTCACCTGCACACGGGAAGAGTCAAATTCCAATTTCAGCTGAATGTGTCAAGTGTGGTCATAATGGGGAATGAGGGACTCATTGCTACTACAACATAATTCAAAAGGGCATGATCTTCAGTCAGTGGGTGGATATGTTAGAATCTGGAACTTAGCATTTTTAATTTTTTCTGGCTCCATATGAGTTTACACTATTCATGCATGTGGCCTATTTTGCAATCTGTGCTCTCTTAAAGGTCTGCAATGCTGGTGCTCATTTTGAATCATTTGTTCAAATTATTGTGTATTGCCTGATTGGTGGTAGAACTTTCTCTTTTTTTGAGACAGAGTCTTGCTCTGTCTCAAAAAGAGATGGTATAATTAAAAGTTGCTTATACACACCCAGAGACCTTGGACAGCATGGACCAAGCATTTGAGGAATTAAAAAAATACAATAAAATATACAGTAAAAAAATAAACAGAAGTATAAGTTTTTTCGTTTTGTTTTGTTTTGTAACAGAGTCTTGCTCTATTGCCCAGGCTGGAGTGCAATGGCGTAATCTCAGCTCACTGCAACCTCTGCCTCCTAGGTTCAAGCAATTCTCCTGCCTCAGCCTCCAGAGTAGCTGGGACTACATGTGCACACCACCATACCCGGCTAATTTTTATGTTTTTAGTAGAGACGGTGTTTCACCATGTTGGCCAGGCTGGTCTTGAACTCCTGACCTTGTGATTCACCCACCTCGGCCTCCCAAAGTGCTGGTATTATAGGCACAAGGCCACCATGCCTGGCCTGTGGTAGAACGTTTTAAAAGATGATATAATTAGGCCGGGCACAGGGATCACTCCTGTAATCCCAGCACTTTAGGAGGCTGAGGTGGGCAGATTGCTTGAGCCCAGGAGTTTGAGACCAGCCTGGGCAACATGGCAAAACCCCATCTCTGCAAAAAAAAAAAAAAAAAATTAGCCTGGTGTGGTAGCGCACACCTATAGTCCTAGCAGCTACTTGGGAGGCTGAGGTGGGAGGACCAACTGAGCCCTGGAGGTCGAGGCTGCAGTGAGCTGAGATCACACCACTGCACTTCAGCCTGGCGACAGAGTGAGCCCCTGTCTTAAAAAAGAAACATGGCATAATTAAAAGTTGCTTATACATACCCAGAGGCCTTGGACAACATGAACCATGCATTTGAGGAATTAAAAACATACAATAAAAATAAACAGAAGTGTAGCTGAAACCCCATATGCTCTTGTTCATTGCAAGAAGGAAGCTCTACCAGGTGGCAGCCATGCATTAAGGACAATTGCACAACAGAAATGAGCTGCAGCACATTGCCTTGATCCACTCAAATAAATCAGTTTGTGGTAATAAAGTGTTTCCTTTCCTTTTGAAAAAGTCATGAAAACCATGTCACCTCTAGAATCTATTGTTTCACTAATCTCTCACAACTTTCTTGACTATTCTTGGGAAGAAAATCTTTTCCTCTTGAAATAGTCCCTTTCTTACTTTAAGCCCTAACAACTTGCAAATGGCAGTGAAAGAACAGTTGGCCTTAGCTGGGCACTGTGGCTCACGACTGTAATCCCAGCACTTTGGGAGGCTGAGGCAGGCGGATCATGAGGTCGGGAGTTTGAGAGCAGCCTGACCAACATGGCAAAACCCCGTCTCTACTAAAAATACAAAATTAGCTGGGCGTGGTGGTGCATGCCTGTAATCCCAGCTACTCAGGAGGCTGAGGCAGCAGCGTCGCTTGAACCGGGGAGGTGGAGGTTGTGGTGAGCCGAGATCGTGCCATTGTACCCCAGCCTGGGCAAGAAGAGTGAAACTCTGCCTCAAACAACAACAACAACAAAAACAAAGGCCTTTCGCAGAGAAGCTGCCATGGAGGAAAATCGGTCGAAGTGCAGTCATTTCATGAGGGCTTTCTTGGTGGCATGCCAGCAGTCACGCTGCCCCTTCCATGTGGTGGGCACAGCCTCGGAGGCAATGAAACTACCTCCCTCAGTGGCTTTTCCTAGGTGGGAAGACAGAATTTTGAAGCTGCAAGGAAGTTAGCAGAGCCTGGAAACCATTGGTGGACTCTCAGTAAGACTTGGAAACATATTTTTGATAACTTTTCTATTGACCAAAACATTTTCAAATTGATGTGGCCCAAAGGCTACCACATCACATCACCTGTCCTTGGCTATAGGGAAGTTGGAGCCTGGGAGAGTGTGTAATGAGGAGTAGAAAAGGGTTGAACAATCCAGTAAATGCCTGTGGGAAGTTGCCTGCCCAGTGGGGGAAAACATGAGAGTCCTGCCTTTCACCAAATACACGAGGAAATTCTAGAGGAAATACATTCTGAAAATGGAAAACCTAAACTTGAAGAAGTGCTAAAAGAAAATGTAAGGGGATATTTTCGTGACTTTGGGGTCAGAAAGGGTTTACTAGGCAGGACTCAAAATCCAGTAACCATAGAAGAAATGATAGACAGAGTTGACCAATGAAACCAAAGCAAAACAGAAACCCAACCACTTCTTTTTTTTAATTTTTAAATTTTTAGCAAGGACCTATCACTTTTTTATAAAAGCATAATCTACAAGAACCTATATTTAATCATTCCCCTCAAACATCTGCCCAGAAATAGATCATGAATCTAGAAAAGGTGCTTCGAGAAAAACATGATTTTGGAATTTTACCAACAGATGTGAATTCCAGCTGAGGTTTCAGTTACTGGGTAATCTTGAGCAGGTAACACCTTTTAATCCCTAAGATTTTTACTTCTAAAAAATTAGAAATAATAATACCTATGTCATAGAGAGGCTGTATTAATGAAATATATGTAAGAGACAACATATGTAATTGTTGGTGATCAATAAATGTTCCTTCCCTTTCCCTCCTTGAACCAAACCACTTCTGATTAGCGAATAACACCGTAAGCAAAGCTCAGGCACAAGCCAAAGAGCCAGAGAAAATGCCTGCCACACATGTAACAAAGAAAGGGTCATAGCCGTAATAGTTGAAGAATTCACACCCATCAATGAAAGAAGACGACAAACGAGAAAAGTAGCAGCAAAGTCAAGCCCAAGGGGGAAAAAGAATTACTGCTAATGACCAATCAACACTGCAAAGATGTTCACCCTCACTAAAAATGAGGGGAATGTAAATACAAACATCTGTGAGACGCCATGGTTCACTGGTTAGACTGGACAAAGTTCAGGAGGCTGAGGCTGTATCTGAGGAGGTGGGGCCCAGGGAAAGGTGCCCTCTCACCCCCTCAGTGCATTCAAGTGCAACTGTTTGGTGCCATTTTGGCAATGGCCATCAAAATTTGGCAGGACCTGGAAAAGTTAAAAATGTACATTTTGGACCCAGTAATTCTATTTTTGGAATATGTCTTAGAGGAGTACCTGCCTATGGACACAAAATGAGTAAACAATAATATATCTCTTGCATTATTACACAGTGAAAATTGGAAGCAAACTTTGTGCCCATTAATAGGGGAATAGTAAACAACTTTTGGTACATATATTGATCTTGTGAAATATTATGGGGCATTACAAAACACAAGTTAAATATATAGATACAGACACACAATATTCTCCGATATGTATTTGGTGAAATTCTTATTTATCTCAAAAGCAACAGGAGAAAATCTTTATGCACAAAGGATCTAGCAGATTACAGGCACTTAGCATGTGCTTGTTGAATGAAATCTATGTAAATGCATAGAAAAAGTTCTGGAAGGTCATGAAGCCAAGCGTCTTCAGCAGTAACCCAGAGGGAGGGGACAGGATTTGGGAGAGAGGGAAGAGGACTTGTATATCATGCATTTCTCTATTGTTTGCATTTTAATTCTGTGACAGTTTTAAGGAAGTTGCACCCTTCCAAAAGGAGGTGACTTCACTGTCATTTACACAGTAAAGATGGTCACAGTAAAGCAGGAAGAGCTGCATGACAAACCTCTCGAACACCGAACTGGGAAGGAAGGGGTGATTTATTCGGCTGGGAGCAGCGGTGGCATAGTGGCCTAGCAGCCGAGCTCCCCAACAAAGAAAGTCAAGTCACTGCCTCTTTAAAGGCTTACAACTCTAGAAATTACATGTGAAAAGGTCTTGATCCATGACGTAGGTGTGGGGTACGTGACTTAGATGGGGGTTTGATCCTGTTTAAGTAAGAACAATGCCTTCAGAAAGATTCCTCCATACCACATCCGTGATCCACAGATGGGACTGTGGTTAGCAGTAGGGGTCTTATCCTTCACCGGGCTGGTGGCGCCAACCAGTCCCTCCTCTGGCTGACTTCTAACTTCTCCTTTTGAGATGCAATGTAGAAGGCTGAAGGTGATTAAGGGTCTCCTTCCTCACTGGTGCCGGTGATTTCAGAGCAAATGTTATTTCCCTTCCTGGTGTTCGGGAAAGAAGCCTCAGAGCTGGAAGGCTGGGGAATGCTGGCTGCAGCTGAACTCCCAGGAAGGATGTGGTCTACCTGAGTCAACCCCACTCACTCATCTCTTCACTCCACTACCAACAACAGTCTGGCTTTTGCTCCCACTGTTCCCAAAATGGTTTTGCTCAGATTACCAAAAACTTCCTAGCGACCAAGTCAAATGGGCATATTTTAGTTCTCATATCACTTGACTCCTCCTCTTTGCAATATTCTCTTAACTTCCATAAAATCATGCAATTCTGGTGTTTTCTTTGAGCTACTTTTTCTTAGTTTCTTTGCGGTTTCTTTCTCCATGCTTCTCAGAAGTTAGTGCTCTTTAGCGTTTGTCTCCAGGCGTCTTCTGTTCCTTTTCTAGGTTCTCTGTGGTCTTCCTGCATGACCCCCACACTCTCAAGGCTGAATTCCAATCTCCAGGCCCTGTTTCTAGGATAGACTCTTCCTCCGTGCTCCAGGCCTGTGTCTCCAATGGTAACTGTGCATCTCTACCTGGGAGTGTCCAGAGCGTCTAAGATTCACCATATTCAGAATCAGACTAATTTCCTCCAAACACAGATCAGCCGTCCCGGCCAGGTCCTGTCTCCATGATGAGGACCACCCTGTCCATTCAGAAGCTTGGATATGGTCTTTGATGCTTCCCTGTCATTAGCATGCGGACCTCAGTGGGAGGCCAAGCTGCCAATCTTTACTAATGCCTCATGAACCCAGTCCATTCTGTGTTCCCCATCTCAAAGCCACTGTCTTTGTTTGAGTCACATTTCTTGGCCTAGACAAGCTGCACAGTTTTCTGAACGGCCTCTCGCCTCCAGTCCGCTGTGCTGCAGTGTATAGTGTTCCTTCTCACAGTCCATCTGTGGCTGTCCATTAATCTCAGGATACAATGCAAGGTTCTTAACCATCTGACATTTACCTCTCAATTCCTCCTGCCTTCTCTCTGCTAGCCTTGCACACAGAAAGACCTGCAGTCCTTCTAATGTGCCGCGTTCTCTTGCCACATCTTATTTAAAGGATTTTTATTGAACACTCACTAAGTAGCAGGTTGTAATCTACATGCTGCCCCTTGTCCTTGCCCTCCTCAGGCACACATTCTAGCAGGGGAGGCAGAAAATAAGTGTGCAGGCCAGGCGCAGTGGCTCATGCTCAGGTATTTCTTTATAGCAATGCAAGAGCAGCCCAATATGCCCTGTTTCTAACAAACAAACAAGTAAAAAACAGAAACAAAAATTAGATGGGCGCAGTGCTGTGTGTGCCTGTGGCCCCAGCTACTCAGGAGCCTGAGGAGGGAGGATCCCTTGAGCCCAGGAGCTTGAGGCTGCAGCAGGCTGTGATCACGCCACTGCACTCAACACTGCACTCAGCACTGCACTCACCTAACTCACCTGCCTGCAGCAGGCTGTGATCACACCACTGCACTCAGCACTGCACTCGGCACTGTGCTCGCCGCTGCACTAAGCACTGCGCTCGCCACTGCACTGAGCACTGCACTGAGCACTGCACTCAGCAGTGCACTCGCCACTGCACTGGCCACTGCACTCAGCACTGCACTCAGCTCTGCACTTGCCACTGCACTCAGCACTGCACTCAGCACTGCACTCCAGCCTGGGTGGCAGAGCCAGGCCCTGTCCAAAAAAATAAACAAAAAACAACCAAGCCCTGGGACACAAGAATCTGAAGGCTAGGAAGAGGAAGGGGCCAGCAAATACACACAAGTGAAGCAGCCAGGCGAGTGAGGAAAGCAGTCTCCCAGGAAGGGCGCAGTCATTGGTGGTTTCAAATGCTGCTGAGGGAGCAGGTGCTCACAAAGCAAATGATAGGCCACTGTGTTAGGGATTTTGAGGCCATGGGTGGCCTGAAAAAGCTTTTTCATGGAGAGATAGAGACAGAATTCTTACTGGAGTGCAATGAGGAGATAGTGGGAGGTGAGGGATTAGCCATAATTTGTTGGGGTTCAATCAAGGAAGCAGCAGCACTGTGTGTGGAGTGGAGTGAGATCGTGGGAGCAGGGAGTGTCTTGCAAAACTGTGGAGAGGCTGGGGAGGTGAAGGCCCTAGGGAGGGAGGCCACAGGGTGGGGAGGGGAGGGGAGGGCTCGCAGGAGGGAGGGTGGATGGAGGGAGGGGAAAGGAGGGCAGGAGCAGGATAAGGAGGGGAGGACGCGTGGCAGTGCGGGCAGAAAATGAGCGAGGTCTCTCACCGAGGCCACAGGGCCGGGGGGTTCTGTGGAGATGTCTGGGTGCTGTTTCCTCTGCCTCAGAGAAATATTCCATCCAGTGACGTTTCCACCTCCCCGGCCCCTCCACTGGGCTGTTTTCTTTCTTTTTGTTTTTTGAGATGGAATCTCTCACTCTGTCACCCAGGCTGGAGCGCAATGGTGCGATCTCAGCTCACTACGGCCTCTGCTTCCTGGGCTCAAGTGATTCTCCTGCCTCAGCCTCCCGAGTAGCTGGGATGACAGGCACCCACCACCATGCCCAGCTAATTTTTTTGTATTTTTAGTAGAGACAGAGTTTCCCCATGTTGGCCAGGCTGCTCTCGAACTCCCGACCTCAGGTGATCCACCGGCCTCAGCCTCCCAAAGTGTTAGGATTACAGGCATGAGCCACCGCTCCCAGCCCCATTTTCTAATCGCCCTTTAAAATTCCCCTCGTGCTACACCTCCCTGAAGCCTTTCTGGAACTTTCCGGAGCTTCCTTCCACCTGGCTGACGGGTCCTGTGTGTGGTCAGGGCGCCCTGTGCGTCTTGGCAGCCCCCACCGCTATTGGCGCAGCTCCCGGTGATCAGAAGGCTCCCCAGATGTTTGTAGGATTGGCGCAGACCCTTCCTCCCGAGCTCCTGGAGGGCGGGTACTGTGTGACTCCATTAATAGGGATCTGAACCCTGTCAGATGGGGGATCTGGGAGGGGCAGTCAGTGGCATAAGGCCGGGACCTCAGGTGGTGCGTTCTCACCCACTGCTCCTTTCACTTGTGCTAAAACGACCCCTCAATGTCATGGGTCCCTACTTCCCAGGAATCAGAAATTCTGGGACTCGGCAAGGACTTTTACACTTGGCTTCTTTAAATCCTTCGTGATACTATGTTTTAGGTCCTTCATCATCTTTGTGAATTATTTTCATGGAAAGCCCCTCCCAACACTTTAATTGATGTCCTTGGCATGTTTCCCGTTTGATCTGCCCTTCGCAGTATGAAGCGCCAGCACATGCTGTGGCATCAGAGCGGCCAATGTATAATGCTCTCATGCGGCTTTGAGATTGTGCTCCAGGTAAACTATGGAGAGACCCGTCAGAGCAGTAGCTTGTAAATTAGTTATGCTTTGTGTGTGTGTTTAAACAAGGCTAATAAGGGCACAGCCTGAAGCTCTCTGAGCCTGCAGGTGGCAGTGGTGCCTCCTCCCTGAAGCAGGAACAACTCTGCTCCCAGCGTTCTCTGAAGGCTGCCCAGAGCTTCTTGATGTCACAGAGGAAACAAAGGCCCCTTCTGTGATCCTGAGGTGCCAGTTTGGCCAGCGAAGACAAAGGGACATTTTAATAAAGTCTGCAGACATTTGCTTAGCCTCAAAATTACTTCTCCAAATTTGCACATTGTGCAACATTGCAGATCTTCAGATGTATTTCTGTGACGGGGGACTGGCTCTGGCTCCAATATGCCTTATGTTGTAACTTTTCTTTTTGTCGTGGGGAGGGAGTACGAAAAGGATTAGTTGTCTTTTTTTTCCCTTCCAGAGAACTGCCAAAATAATTTCGACTCTTCCAGATGAAGTAAGTTTTAAAATTGTGGTTCTCCTGAGGTTCATTTGGAAAAAGATGGAGCAATTCTGAGAAACCAGTGGTGGGGGCGGCCAAGATGCTCATTTCCCTGGCTATGACTTCTGTTTCCTTGCACCAGGGTCGGCATGGGATAGCCGGTGTGCAGGCTCGGAGATTCTGTTCAGACACTTGTCCTTGCTCACACGAAAGCCGGCTGCCTGGCTCAGTACCTTCACTTTCAGTTGCTGATTGTAATCTGGATCTAAGGGAACTGTTCCGTAGACTCCCCTCCACCACCTGCCCTGGGGTTATGCTGCCTTTTGTGCCGGTGGGGGAGGCTTTCCTCCTGTTGGGTGGCGTCTGGGCAAGCTTGGCTCAGGCTGGTTTTAGAGGTGTTATTCCTGGGAACTAGAGATTGCCACACCCCAGTATTACATCTCTTTTGCCACATCCCGGGGTTTGGAGATAGACAGGGAAAGGGCATGGCGGAGGATTGGAAAGGATTACTCAGGGGCTATAGGAACCCTAGAATGTCAGAGCTACACGTTGCTTTTAGACAGAATGGTGGGGTACAGGGGCAGAAGTGATGGAGGCCACCTGACATGGAGGCGGGGCAGTTCAGGCGGTGTGTACCGACCCCAGACCCTACCTTGGGAGCAGCTTCATTCTTCTTGTGGTTTTCGGTAATGCAGCGATTTTGAAATGGAAGTTTAGGGACGATCGGAAAAGAGCAGCCCTGAGGCCACCTTCCTTATGGCTACCAGAGGGTAAGAACATTTAGCCTCCAAGTCTCCAGAGTCTCCGTTCTGCTGTATGCAAAACGTGGCTACAGCGAGGAAATAATGGGATGGTATGCTGAGCAAGGCCTAACAGTAGCAGGTGGCCAAAGTAAGTGCATGCACCGTCATCTACACAATTATTTGAAAGCTGAGCATAGCAAAGCCTAGATGAGCTTAGGAGATTTGCCCAACAGCACGACTCTCAATGGCAGACTCAGGAACAGACCATCTCTCCTGACCTTTTCCCATTTCGCCTGCTGCAATTAAAATCTTTTGGTTATATCTTTATAAAAGAGTAAAGTGAAATGTTTTAATTAAAAGTTTTTCATAGCCTGGGCACCATGGTGAAACCCCATCTCCACAAAGAATACAGAAAAATAAGAATTAGCTGGGGGTAGTGGTGTACACCTGTAATCCCAGCTACTCAGGGGGCTGAGTTTGGAAGATCACCTAAGTCCAGGAGGCGGAGGTTGCAGTGAGCTGTGATTGTACTACTGCATTCTAGCCTAGGTGACAGATTTTTTTCCCCATGGTTGTCCTTTTCAACTTCAAAATAATTTTAGTGTGGAAATGAGAGATTTCACCGTGAGCGTCTGCAAGCAGGAGGTGGTGGTGTGGCCAGTCTGCC
The DNA here is from genome assembly GCA_963573385.1 of Cacajao melanocephalus. Classification (NCBI taxonomy): domain Eukaryota; kingdom Metazoa; phylum Chordata; class Mammalia; order Primates; family Pitheciidae; genus Cacajao; species Cacajao melanocephalus. Next base: position 41,633 of record CAUYLG010004331.1, on the reverse strand, counting down.
CAGGTTCTGATGTTGTGGAGACACAGTCCTTGTGGAAAGCTTCTCTGGGGTTGCTCTGTGCAATTTTCTGAAGCTTGGGCTGGGAACAAAGGAGGAAAGTCACTGTCCCTTTCCCCTCATTGTTCATGGCCTCTGGGGAAGGCAGATTAGGAGTAAACCATTGACAACGTTGCTTAATAAACCAGTGCAGACACAGTACAGGGCCTGAGTGTGGCCAGTTCTCCATGAGTGGCAGTGGTTATTTTTGAGTTCTTTACACACGGGCACAAGCTATTGGTGCAAGACAGGCTGGCGCCAGGCACCCTATGTTGGCTTCACACAACGCCGTCTTCCTGGTGTGCTAAGGCCATGTGGGAAAACAAAGTTCAGCAGTGGTGATGCATAATATCCTTGCTGCACACTTTGAGGATTGCCGGGAATTCTCATACTGAGCGTGGAAGTTAAGAACACAGACTCCAGAATCAGATTTTCTGAGCCTGAGTCCTGACTCGGCCGCTTCCTGGCTGTGTGGTGTTGGGAACGTTGCTGAACTCCCGAAGCTCCATTAGGTCATTTGTACAAGGGTAAAAATAGCGTTTATTTCAAGGGATGGGATGAGATAACACTTGGAAAGTTCGTAGAAGTGTCGACCAGCACAGAATAAGGAAATCATTAATGTCAACCATCGTTGTTACTACATTCATTATTTCTCTGGACCCTTCCCTGTATAGCCAGATAGGCAGGGTAGGTGGTGGTGCTCCCGTTTTATTGGTGGCCATGGCCGTGTGACTTACTCAAGGTCGTGGAGCTAAAAAGGAGAAACAAGGTCTCCTGAGCCCCATTTTAGTGCCTCACATATTTTGGTGTTTTGAGTCTCTAAAGACAGGAAGCTGTTGGTGTGTAACCCCACAAAGGTAAAATGAAACCCAAAGGATGAGGGTTGCGTTTCCTCCTCTGCCACAAATGCCTGACCACACCATTCCTGGGCTGTGAATCCTGAGGATAGCTCTGGTTTCTCCCAGGCTACAGACGCTTCCTGCTCATCAATTTGTCTGTTTCCACCAGATTCAGTTATGAAACTAGTGCCGCAAGTTATTCCATGAAAATAGATGGTATCGTGGTCAAATCAATTTGGGAAATAGAGCTACAAGATTTCTATTTAGAAATGCACGACGCATATTGGTATACCCAAGGTTAAAGAGTCATGCAGAGCTTGGTTGAACCCAAGGATTCTCTGAGTTATTTGTCCACAAGATCACATTCCACATTACATCTATTATTATTCCACCCAACTAGTGCTGAGGGGAGGATGCTTTGGGAAACACGGTGAGGCTGATTTATCTCCTGTGCTAGAACCTAGGTGGGCAGGTTCTCCCATTCGTCCGCTCATTCTGTACCTAGTGGTGGAATCCCTGCCTCATGCCGGGCTCTGTGCTGGGCACTGGGAATGCTGTGGTGAGCCCTATAGACACATGGTCTAGCGCTAGGGCAGCTGTATCCTCATGGGCTCGCAGGCATTCACTGAGTAATCCAATAAAATAAATATACAATTAGAAACTGAGAGAGAACAACTTAGAACACTCTTCTGTAGCATCACTCGGCAGGGAGATGGATGTGTTCGGGAAGTCAGTGGGAGGAGCTGTGGGGAGAGAGCCTGCTGGGAGGAGACAGGAACACGTGCAGGGGCAGGGGATTGGGAAGGCCATCGAAGAGGGGAGTGGAGGCCAGTGTGACAGGGGCAGCATCCGGGGTGAGGTTGACAGGCAGGCCAGGCCCTGCAGCAGACCCTCATTTGCGTGGTTAAGAACCATGGGAAGCCAATGAACTGGTCAGGGCTGGGATTATGGTGGGGTGAGTGATGGACTTGCCTCAGGCACACATTGAAGGAGTCCCCAAAACTCAATAATCAAGATAAACAATGCAATATTGAAAAAAAAATCAGTATTAGAGCCAAAAAATCCAGGATGAACAAAATCTCAAACTTCTAGGCAAAGAGAGGATCCCGCAGTGCCATGACAGGCCTGTGGCAAAAGGGAGGACATAGCCCCAAGTATGTCCCCCTTATCTGTGGTTTTGCCTTCTGCGGTTTAAGCTACCTGCAGTCTGAAAATACTAAATGGAAAATTCCAGAAATAAAAAACTTACCCGTTTTAAGTTGCATGTGATTCTGAGTAGCGTGATGAAATCTCAGACTGTCCTGTGTTGGGATGTGAATAATCTCTTCACCCAGAGTATGCACCGCTGTATACACTATCTGCCCAGTAGTCATTGATCTCATCTGCTCCTTGACAGCCAGTCATCATGGCTTGATGACCCAGGATTGCCTGGAGCAGGTGAGTCTCCTCACGGATGCCCAGAAGGTCAGAAGTAGCCTAATGCTAGGTCCCAAAGCCCACACCATTCCCCTAGCTTCATCTCACTGAACAGGCATTTTGTCATCACGAGAGTGGAGCACACTACAAGAAGATAATTTGAGAGAGAGAGAACCACATTCGCTTTACTTTTATCACAGTATATCGTTAGAGTTCTTTTTTTTTTTAGATGGAAACTTGCTGTGTTGCTCAGGCTGGAGTGCAGTGGTGCGATCTCGGCTTACTGCAACCTCCACCTCCTGGGTTCAAGTGATTCTCTTGCCTCAGCCTCCCATGTAGCTGGAACTACAGGCATGTGCCACCATGCCTGGCTAATTTTTGAATTTTTAGTCAAGACAGGGTTTCACCATGTTGACCACGTTGGTCTCGAACTCCTGACATCAGGTGATCCGCCTGCCTTGGCCTCCCAAAGTGCTAGGATTACAGGCGTGAGCCACCACGCCCGTCTTGTTAAGAGTTGTTCTATTTTATTATTAGTTACTGTTAATCTCTTACCATGTCTAATTTATTCATTAAACTTTATCATAAGTATGTATGTACAGAAAAAACATAGGACATACAGAATTTGGTACTGTCCGTGTTTTTGGGCATCCACCAGGGGTCTTGGAATGTATCGTCCTGGATAAGGGGGCTACTGCATACCTTTTTTCTTTTTTTTTTGAGATGGAGTCTCATTCTGTTGCCAGGGCTGGAGTGCAGTGGCACAATCTCGGCTCACTGCAACCTCCGCTTCCTGGGTTTAAGCGATTCTCCTGCCTCAGCCTCCTGAGTAGCTGGGATTACAGGTGCCTGCCAGTATGCCCGGCTAATTTTTTGCATTTTTAGTAGAGATGGGCTTTCACCATGTAGGTCAGGCTGGTCTCAAACTCCTGACCTCGTGATTCACCCGCCTTGACCTCCCAAAATGCTGGGATTATAAGCATGAGCCACTGCTCCTGGCTCTGCATATCTTTTGATAGTTAACTTTCCCCAGAATATTAAAGTAGAATATGTAGATTATGAAGACATTATTAAAGAGTTAGCATCCATCAAAACTAGAAAAGTAAAATTCACTTCTGGTTTTGTATAATAAAAAATTTAAGTTTGAGACCAGCCTGACCAACATGGTAAAACCTTGTCTCCACTGAAAACACAAAACAACTAGCTGGGCATAGTGGTACACACCTGTAATCCCAACTATTTGGGAGGCTGAGGCAGGAGGATCCCTTGAAGCCAGGAGGCAGATGTTGCAGTGAGCCGAGATCACATAGGGCTACACTCCAGCCTTGGTGACAGTGAGACTCCATCTTAAAAAATTAAAAAAAAAAAAGAGTAAATAGATTAAACTTCCCGATAGAAAGACATAGAGTGTCTGAACAAAGTTTTAAAAAGATCCAACTATATTCTATCTACACGAGACTCACTTTAGCCTTAAGGACACACATAGACTGAAAGTGAAGAGATGGAAAAATATATTTTACACACTGGTAACTAAAAGGGAGCAGAAGTGGCTATATGTATATCAGACAAAATAGCCTATAGTCAAAACACTCACAAGAGACAAAGAAGGTTATAATATATGTTAAAAGGATCAATTAAACAGGAAGATATAAAAATTATAAATATATATGCACTCAACATCACAGCACCTAAATATATAAAGTAAATATTGACAGAACTGAACAGAGAAATTGATGGCACTACAATAATTGTAGGAGACTTCAATATCACTTTCAGTAAGGATGGAACATCCAGACAGATAATCAACAAGGAAACAGTGGACATGAACAACACTTTAGATGAAATGAATCTAACAGATATATAAAGGATATTCCATTCAACAGCAGCAGAATACACATTCTTCTCAAATGCACACCAAATATTCTCCATATAAGTCTCATGTGGGATCACAAAACAAGTCTTAACAAAGTTAAGAAGTTTGAAATCATCCAAAATATCTTTCCTAACCACAGTGGAATGGAGTTAGAAATTAATAGCAGAAGGAGAACTAGAACATTCACAAATATGTGTAAATTAAACAACACATTCCTGAAAAACCAATGGGTCAAGGAAGAAATTGCAAGGGAAATTAGAAAATGTTCTGAGACAAATAACAAAAACACAACATACAAATCACACAGGATGCAGCAAAAGCAGCATTAACGGGGAACTTCATAGCAATTAATGCCTGCTTTAAATAAGAAGTCTCAAACAAACATCTTGCTTTATACCTCAAGGCACTAAAAAAAGAAGAAAAAAAATTAGCCTGAAGCTAGCAGAAGGAAGGAAATAATCAACACTGGAACAGAAATAAATGAAATAGAGATTAGAAAAACAATAGAAAAAATTAGCAAAACTAAGAGTTGGTTTTTCAAACAGGTAAGTGAACTTAACAGACCTCTTGCTAGACCAAGAAATGCAGAACTCAAATAAATAAAATTAGAAATTAAAGAGGAACCATTACAACGGATGCCACAAAAACAACAAGGGTTCGAAGAGATGACTGTGACAATTATATGCCAACAAATTAGATAACTTAGAAGAAATGGAGAAATTTCTGGAAACATACAACCTGCAAGACTGAATCATGAAGAAACAGGAAATCTGAACAGACCTATAACTAGTAGGGAGATTTAGTCAGTCATCGAAAACCTCCCAAAAAGAAAAGTCCAAGGCCTAATGCCTTCATGGGGGAATTCTACCAAACATTTAAAGCATAAGTAGCTCCAACCCTTCCTAAACTTCCGAAAAATTGCAGAGGAGGAAAGGAAATACTTCCAAACTCATCGTGTGAAGGTTACCCTGAGACTAAAGCCAGACAAAGACACTGTAAGAAAAGTATAGATTCTAGTGAACTTAGATGCAGTCATTATTAGTTGCTATTAATCTCTTACCATGTCTAATTTATTCATTAAACTTTATCATAGGTACTTATGTACAGAAAAAAACATAGAATATACAGAATTTGGTACTGTCCATGTTTTCAGGCATCCACTGGGAGTCTTGGAATGTATCCTCCTGGATAAGGGGGCTACTGCATACCATAGGGTTTCACCATGTTGGCCAGGCTGGCTGTATTACCTCTATTAGTAGCAAAACAATACCCCCTGTTCCCCAAGTTTCTTTGTGGTAGGGATTCACAGAGCCTTCACTTCTTATCTGCAGGTTGAATCTCCACAGAAGGCTGCAATATGCACTATTTCCCAGGCCATGTGGTGGCTGAGCTCTTGTCGCCTTCCCCTTGGGCCCACGTCATGACACATGGAGAATTTGCTTCTCTCTGGAAGCCTAGCAATCGACCACCTTGAAGAGAGAAACCTCGGGCCCTCTGCAGGCTTAGCTGGCTGCCCGCCCCTCACCTGGAGACCCTGACAACATTTGGGCCTTCGAGACTGTCCAGCCCCTTGGAGTGGATGAACTACTATTTGTAGATACTTTGAACCTGATTACGGCCAAATCTTGCTAACCTGGAATTGTTCCATCTCTTCAGTGACTTGTACATTTTTTTTTTTTTGAGATGGAGTCTGGCCCTGTTGCCCAGGCTGGAGTGCAATGGCACAATCTCCGCTCACTGCAACCTCTGCCTCCTGGGTTCAAGGGATTCTCCTGCCTCAACCTGTGGAGTAGCTGGGATTACAGGTGCACGCCACAGCTAAATTTTTGTGTCTTTAATAGAGACGGGGTTTCACCATATTGGCCAGGCTGATCTTGAACTCCTGACTGCTTGATCTGCCCAACTTGGCTTCCCAAGTGCTGGGATTACAGGCATGAGCCACTGTGCCTGGCAGAATAGCTAATGGGTGCTGGGCTTAATACCTGGGTGATAGGTTGATCTGTGCAGCAAACCACCATGGCACACGTTTACCTATTTAACAAAGCTGCATATCCTGCCTATGTATCCCTGAACTTAAAAAAAAATTAAAAAATTACATAAAACATGGGAAGAGGTTGTCATTTTATTTAATAAACACATAGCTGCTACTCTATCTCAGGCTAAGTCCTCTAAAATATTAATTCACTTGATTTCATCATCACAACATAACGGTTATTACTCCCCATTTTGCCTGAAAGTGAGGCACCAAGAGTTTAATAATTTTCCCAACGCCCCACAGACTTGAGCAGGATTGGAGGCCAGGCCACCTAAATGGAGACCTGTGCTCTGCCCACCTGGGCTGCCTCCCAGGGCCTTTCTAACGGGAAGAACCAGAGAAACTACATGCTCAGCGTTGGACTACTGGGGGCATGAATACAGAATCTTCCCTGAAAGTCTGCGAAGGAATCATTAAAATGACTGCCCACAAACATTCTTAAGGCCATGAGAAAATGTTTCGATAAAATGAGTAAAAATGCAAGACACGAAAACTATGTGTAAATATACTTCAGCTTTGCCTAACTGTATAAAGAAAACTAAAAGAAATTATGCCAAGATGTTTACATTGGTGGCTTTTTGGGGATGGGAAAATGAGATTTTTTTCCTACATCTTTACACTTGTTTTTCCTTCTGTTGTGTATTTGTTATCTTTGAAATCAGAAATAAACGTCCTTACTGCGTGCAGAGGCCATATATACAGTTGCGGTAAAGACATAGTCGTTGATCCACTTGGCCCCATCTCTGTATCCAGGAAGATTGTTTAACTGGATTACCATATATTCCCCATCATGTGCAAGTGATTGTGTCCTCACACTTATCTTCACTAAATTGTCATCCTTGCTGCCTGGTTTCCATGCAGCCATCCTAAGGACTTTGCCTGTACTCTGGCCGGGGAGAGCTGGTCGGTGCCTTGGTGGAGATCCACACATGTGCGCACACACACAGGCTCACAGAGGCCTAAGTCCAGCAGCCGGGCGACTGCATCCCTTGATGTCCTTGGGAGCCTCAGCCAACTTGTCTCACTGGCCAGATGCCTGGGACCCTGTTTGTTCCCAGTCCTGTCCCCGGAGACCAGTTGTGCCCACCTTAGTCCATGCAGTTGGTCCTGGGCTCTGCCTCCTTCTCCCACAGCCTCCACAGGCCAGCACTGCACACCTGGATGTCTCCCCTGCACCAGGAGCTCTCTGAGGCATGGGGGAGGCATTCCGTGGGCCTCCCCAGACCACTTGCTCAGCTCTCCTCCATTTTCCCCTCCCCTGCTGTGGCCTCTGGGGCCCAGGACCATACTCCGCCCAACCTTTCCTCCCCACTTACCACCTCCTTCAAAGGGTCCCAGGGTGAACTCCTCGGCTGGCTCCCATGGGTTCCCACCCCCGGAGCGAGATCTTGTCCTGCACATCTCATCCCAAGCTCTGTCACTCGGTAGACATGTATTGAGACACTCTTAATAGGATGGACATCGTGCTGGGGTTTGCAAAGAGCCTCCCAGTTTATAATCCAGAAACCCACAGTTTGAAGCTTCATCCCCAAGGTTAAGGAAGCACAGACTGAGAGTTACTGAGGATCTGATTAGAAGAGGCTGGGGAGACAAGTATAAAGTTCTGAGTGTGCAGTGCTGGGGGCCAGGCACAGCCACTCACTTGATATGAGGTCAATCCCACAGCCACCTCTGGGGAGAGAACTCCAGGGTCTGCTGGTACAGCTTAGATACAGAGAGGGAGCACAACTTGAATGTCACAGAAAGGCCAGGATTCAGATCCAGAGCTGCTTTCAAAGCCACGCTCCTAACCACAGCACTGCCTTCCCCTTATCTATGGTCCTATGGACTTATCAATGAGAAACTACAGGCTGAATTTCCTCCAGAGGAGAAAAAACATGATCACTTCCCAACCTGCCAAATAGACCTGTTGATGCATCCAGAACCTCTTCAAACCAATATGCTTCCATGAAGAGAAGACACTATTCAACTGAGGTAAGAGTTCTGTTCAATTGCAAGGTGTTTTAGTCTCTTCACACTCCAAATCAGATCGCAAACAACAGATGAGAACGAAAATACACAAGTTGGCCAGCCAAGCACGGTGGCTCAAGCCTGTAATCAGAGCACTTTGAGAGGCTGAGGCGGGCAGATCATGAGGTCAGGAGTTCAAGATCAGCCTGGCCAATATAGTGAAACCCTGTCTCTACTAAAGACACAAAAATTTAGCTGTGGTGTGCACCTGTAATCCCAGCTACTCCACAGGTTGAGGCAGGAGAATCACTTGAACCCAGGAGGCAGAGGTTGCAGTGAGCGGAGATTGTGCCACTGCACTGCAGCCTAGGTGACAGAGCAAGATTCTGTCTCCAAAAAAAAAAAAAAGGACTATAGGTAGAAGAGTAGGTTTTTGATGATGGTAGTGAGATAGGAAAACATGACAAATTTAGTTTTGGTTGTATTGAGTTTGTGCATATGAGGACATTCATATGGAAGTGGAGGTCAGGAGACACGTGAGCTGTAAATATTAAGTACGTATCATGTATCTCGTATTGTCTAGGCACTGGGGGATACTGTGATGACAATGAACATGGTTCCTCTTCTCCTGTCTAGGGAAACTGGTTAAGCATGTAAATATTAGCATAGTGAATGTTTTGTTGTGAGACTACATGCTGCTATGAGAAATAGCGGAAGGGGGACCTAATGTAGTCAGAGCTTCTGAACAACCTCCTGGAAGGGATGAGCTGAGATCTAAAGGAAGGCTAGGAGTTAGGAGAGGAAGGGAAAAGTGCCGTAGTTAGGCGGAAGCATCCCAAGGTCTTAAGGTGAGAAAACAGTGGCATCTGGGAAGAACTGGAAAGTTTAGTGTCGCTGAAAGCATGGACAGAGAGAACTGAATACAGCAGAGATGGTGGTTGGGCTAAGAGTTTGAAGAGAGTGGAGCAGGTCTGGAATAGGTACTCTGGAGAACAGGGGAGAGAACAGAGTAGGAAAATCTCCACAAGACAATTGCCTGAGACTGTACAATTTGTAGACCAGGGTTTTTCAGCCTCAGGACTGTTGACATTTTGGATTGAAGAATTCTGCACTGGGGGTCTCTTCTGTGTGTTGTAAGATGTTCAGCAGCATCCTTGGCCTCTGCTTACTAGAAGCCAGTAGCACTCCCCTAATTATGACAATAAAAACTGTCCCCAGACATTGGCAAATGTTCACTTAGTGGGAAAACAGCCCCTGGTTGAGAACCACTGAGGCCAGCCAATGAGTACTAAAGAAACATCACACAACCTGAAGATGGGTGTTACTGCACGTTTACAGCCCTGACCTGGCCTCTCAATTCTATTTGGTTCTTCCATTTTCCTAATAGGCGGAGTAATAGTTCTAACCTAGAAGACAGAAGGAGGTGAAGACAGGCTCACTTCTCTAAGCTCTCAATGACTCATGAGATAACAGATGTCAAGATGGCGCCTACTACGCGTTCAGTAAATGTTATCTATTGTCATTTCCAGGAGGGGGCTGATTGAAATTGAAGAACAGTACAGTAGGAGGAGAGGACCAGGAGCTGAAAGGACAGGTTGCTATGCTTGAGAGAGAGAGAAGGAGAAAGATCTAATAGGACTGCAAAGGTTGCGGTACATGTATACTGTCAAAACCTGTGCCACTTTTCTCTACCAGGCCTCGGAAGAGATTGCACTCTCTGCGCCACTGGCCACAGGCTGGCCAATGGGATGCAAGCAGAAATGAACTGTGCAATTCTGAGCAGAGGCATAGGGACCATGGTATGGGTCAGTCAAGTGCTCTTTTTCCTTTACATCAGACTAATGTGTCCCAAGATGGGGGCTGCTCCTTCGGCCTGGCTTCAAGACTGAAGAGCCCAGGGAGCACAGCTGCACCGATCTTGCGATGGACAGAGAAACAAGCCTTTGTTAATGCAAGCTCCTGAGACTTGGAGGTTTGTTACCACAGCATAATTTTTTTTTTTTTTTTGAGGCAGAGTCTTGTACTGTCTCCTGGGCTAGAGTGCAGTGGCGCCATCTCGGCTCACTGCAACCTCTACCTCCTGGGTTCAAGTGATTCTCCTGGCTCAGCCTCGCGAGTAGCTGCGATGACAGGTGCCCGCCACCATGCCCTGCTAATTTTGTGTATTTTTAGTAGAGATGGGGTTTCACCATTTTGGCCAGGCTGGTCTGGAACTCCTGACCTCGTGATTTGCCCGCCTCAGCTTCCCAAAGTGCTAGGATTACAGGCATTACAGGCATGAGCCACCGTGCCCGGCCTTTTAATTTTTTTGAGATGGAATCGCACTCTGTTGCCCAGGCTGGAGTGCAGTGGCATGATCTTGGCTCACTGCAACCTCTGCCTCCCAGGTTCAAGCGATTTTTCTGCCTCAGCCTCCCGAGTAGCTAGGACTACAAGCGTGTGCCACCACGCCTGGCTAATTTTTGTATTTTTAGTAGAGACGGGGTTTCACCATGTTGGCCAGGCTGGTCTCAAACTCCAGACCTCGTAATCCCAAAAAGTGCTAGGATTATAGGCATGAGCCACCGTGCCCGGCCACCACAGCGTAATTTGATGTAAGATGACTGGCGTACAGTGGAGCATCCCAGATGAGGGCAAGCCCCCAGGGCATAACAGAGTGAGTGGCTGGAGTATGTGAAGGTGAAATTCTTTGATGTGAAGTGGTTAAGGTCCCACAAGGCTGGGGTGTTGGATGGGTCATTCATGTGATGTTATCACCCAAGAAGTTGGCAGGAGGTAGGAACCCAAAGTCTGTAATGAATAAGGGAAAGTGTGAGCAAGGTCAGCATATGACAGCAGTAGAGGAGGAGTAAAGGGAAGTATAGATATAAATTTTTTAAAAAAGTGCAGAGATTTGGAAGTATGGAAGCACAGTGGTCTGAGTGCAGTACTGGGGAGGCCCCATACCCTATCCTGAAAGCACAGGAGGTATGGGAAAGTGACCACCAAGATCCTTTGGAGGGAAAGCCAGGTATCTTTTAAGGCAAAGAAGAGGAGGAAAGAAGAGTTTGCAGATGTAAGCAGGAAGTTATTTACTATGAAACAGAATGATAGGCTGGCTCATGCCTGTAATCCCAGCACTTTGGGAGACTGAGGCGGGCGGATCATCTGAGGTCAGGAGTTTGAGACCAGCCTGGCCAACATGGTGAAACCCCGTCTCTACTAATAATACAAAAATTAGTCAGGCATGGTGGCGGTCGCCTGTAATCCCAGCTTCTCTGGAGGCTGAGGCTGGAGAATCACTTGAACCCAGGAGGCAGAGGTTGCAGTGAGCAGAGATAGCGACATTATACTCGAGCCTGGGCAACAAGAGCAAAACTCTGTCTCAAAAAGAAAAAAAAAAGAAAGAAAAGAAAGAAACAGAAGGATAGCATAGTAGTTCATAACTTTTGTGGCATCAAGAGTTGACTGCTCTGAGACCTGTCTCCAGAAAAAGGGCATGTACACATGCAAAATGTTATATGCAAATTGAAAAAACATTTAAACTTCCTAGAACCATGTGTGGACCCTAGATTAAGAAGCTTGTTCTAGAACAGTGGCTCTCAAACTTGAGCAAGCAGTTTGGCAGGTCTGATAGTGTTTGACAGGTTGCTGGGCCTCACCCGGAGGTTCCAGTAAAGTAGGTCTGCGTGGGGTCCAAGGATTTGCATTTCTATCTAGTTCCCAGGTGATGCTGATGTTTCTGGCCAAGAAACCACATTCTGAGAACCACTGCTAAAGTCTAAGGCTAAGAGGGAGAGGTTTGGGGAGAGGAACAGTGGGAAATGGTTAGGGACAAGGTTATGGAAGCATCATGGGGATGAGAATGGATTTTGGTTTTGTTTTACTGGGCTCAGAATTTAGGCAGATACTCTAATATTTCTGACACATACATATACAGGAAACCTTGCAGGAGTGGAGAAAAGAAGGGAGAGGGGAATGAGCACTTATTTTAGGTTTAGGACAAGGGGTACAAAAAAGATCTTTTATGGCCTTAAAGATCACTTTCTTGATCACCCTTACTTTACAATGACAGAAGATATCAAGTATTACATGGCCAATTAACACCTTTGGTCTGGTAACTGCACTTGCCCCCTCTCAGTCTAGAGCTTGTTCCCCTTCATCATTAACCTCTAAGAGAATCACTAGTGGGAAATAAGGCATGCTTTTGATTCAAGGTAAAGAGACTCTAACTTTTCCAGTGCCCTAAATTGGGAAATCTTAACTTCAGCAAAGTGCAATGCTCAAAACTGGCTAAAACTGCTACCTTCATAGGGGATGTGTTTTGGAGAAAATTGCATCTACTTTCTTCTTGGTCTTTTCTTTTTGTGTGAGTGTGTATGAGAGTTTGTCTATGTTTGAAAAACTGACCATCAGCATTCCTGGAATTTCTGGCACTGAATTAGGATTGCCAGTTAGCTGGGTGACCTTAGGTAGTTCACCTCATGTCTCTAAGCCTCAGCTTCCTAATCTGTGAAACAGGCTGATGGACCAGTGAGATAACACCTGTGAAGTGCTTATCACGTGATACTGCCTCCTCTTGGTGGTATATCAGAACTAGGGGATTGCAGCATCTGAACACGAATGACCAATCAAATATCCGGCCTGTACCCCACAGACGTAACCTTTATTCCCCACCAGAGGGCACCAGTAACCTATAAAAATCTAAGGGGACGGGCGGTCCCTCTGCCCTTAACATCGTTGAATCCGCTTGAGGATAACTCCCTTAAGTCTTTATTGAAATATGTTTACCCCTGGTGTTTTGAGAAAGCATTTGAAAAATACCTCTAACATCCAGGAGGAAAATATAGAGTAGAAGGGTAGAGTAAATGGTGCCGTAACTCCCCAGCAGCCACCAAGAGAGTTCTATTTACGTTTTGTATTTTGTCCATTTTACCAGGCAGTCTCCGTCTCCTCGAGACGATCTGTAACCTAGTTACAAATTATTCTCTCAGTAATAACCCTTTGCCGTTCCCTTCTTCCTGGTTTATTCAAATGAACTGAACTGCTTTTTTGTTCCCTTTGATGTGCAACCTCCCACCTCCTATCCCTATGGCGGCAGCCTTCCTTCCAGCAGGCAATAGGGGGAGGGATCTATTTCTGAGCCTCTGTGGAGCCTCAGAAGCTGTTTCCCCGAATCCGTTTGTGATGAGAGCCTAGTGGTCAACAGGTACCCATCACAAAAGGCTGTATTCCAGGAGAAAACTCTTTCCCCATCTAAGGAAAGGGAACAACTAGGAGAAGTTGGGGCTACCCACCTCAACTGAAAACATTACAGATTTCAGGGCTGCAATGATAACCAATGTGTATCTGGGTCCTGTATACGCATGTGGTCTGTTCTTTGTCTTTGTTCTTTAATTTGCTGTGGAAGAAAATACAGCCTCGGGTCAGCTTGAACCATTGCACCTGGGAATGCTAGCCCAGACAAGAAAAGCCAGCAAGAATATTGACACCAGCGCCATGGCTCACACCTGTAATCCCAGCACTTTGGGAGGCTGAGGCGGGCAGATCACCTGAGGTCAGGAGTTTGAGACCAGCCTGGCCAACATGGAGAAACTCAGTCTCTACTAAAAATACAAAAAACTAGTCGGGCAGGGTGATCTGTGCCTGTAATCCTGACTACTCTAGAGACTGAGGCAGGAGAATCGCTTGAACCCAGGAGACAGAGGCTGCAATGAGCCAAGATCACAGCACTGCACTCCAGCCTGGGTGACAGAGTGAGACCCTGTCTCCAAAAAAAAAAAAAAAAAAAAAAAGGTATGCATTTTGTATTAGGAACACAGACCCACATAATATTTTGGATGACCAGGATTCCCGAAATCTAGTACAACCATTCATTGTTCAGAGGGGAGAAACATGACCAGAGTCCGGTGGTTCGTTAATGGCAGATTCGCTATTCCAGCTAGAACTGAAATTCAGGTCTATGGGCAGACACACCAATTCCTGTCTCATCATTCAATTTCTCTATCAGCCATCATTGCTAGCATTTGTTGTATGCTTAGTATGTGTCAAGCATCTGTTCTTTAAATCTCACACAATTCTCACAACAACTCTATGAAAGAAATGTATTGGTATAAGAATGAAATAGGTTGTTCTCGTTTTACATAGGCATAGAGAAAAATGATCTAGGACAAGATTAGCTAGCATTCTGTTTAAATCAGTATTTTCCCATGAGAGTCAGTGGCATTTTGAATGGAAATAAGGTTTTGGTTTGTTTTTTAATGGGACTATTCCTAGCATAGCACAGTATTTAGCATTTCTGGACCCCAAGCAATTATTGTCCCAGTTATTGTAATACAGAAAATTTCCCAAAGTCCCTTATAGACGGTCCTGTTGCTGGTTGAGCACTACCGATTTTTTTTTGTTTGTTTTTTAGACAGGGTCTCACTCTGTCACTAGGCCGGAGTGCAGTGGCACAGTCTCAGCTCACTGCAGCCTTGACCTTTCAGGTTCAAGCGATCCTCCCACCTCAGCCTCCTGAGTAGCTGGGACTATAGGCATGCACCATCATGCCTAGATAATTTTTGTATTTTTTGTAGAGAAGTGGTTTCCCTATGTTGCCCAGGTTGGTCTCAAACTCCTAGGCTCAAGCCATCCACCTGCCTCAGCCCCCCAGAGTGCTGGTATTCCAGGTGTGAACCACCATGCCTGCCTGAGCACTACTGATTTAAATGTAGGGGCACAAGGAGAGGAGTAGTTAACAAAGTTGCTTTGTTAGTTTGGTTATTTTTATATTAATAAAGGCCACAAGATGGAAATAGGAGCAGGACAAGAGGAAGGAAATTCCTTGAGGTGAGCATGGCTCTGGAAGGGAAGAGGTTAAATTATAAAGGAAGGGAATAAACCATAGGCCAAGGAGGATCCTGGCACATGGTCACTGGTAAAGCTTGGAGCATGGGCTGGGCTTGGTGGCTCACGCTTGTAATCCCAGCACTTTGGGAGGCTGAGGTGCGTGGATCACCTGAGGTCGGGAGTTTGAAACCAGCCTGACCAATGTGGAGAAACCCTGTCTCTACTAAAAATACAAAAATTAGCAGGGCATGAGTGGTGGGCGCCTGTAATCCCAGCTACTCGGGAGACTGAGGCGGGAAAATCGCTTGAACCCAGGAGGCAGAGGTTGTGATGAGCCAAGATTGTGCCATTGCACTCCAGCCTGGGCAACAAGAGCGAAACTCTGTCTCAAAAAAAAAAAAAAAAAAAAACTTGGAGCACAAACAGGTCACAAGCTATAGAGACCAGCGGATCTCAGAGGAAAGCTGCTGGGACAGCAACACTAGGGAGTGTGGGATGCAGGTAAACTGGAGATCCATGCCCACAGCAGCAGGACTACCAACACCCAACTCCAGCCAGGTGCTTTCAGATGGTAGTGTGGGCCATTGTTGCCAGCGTTTCCAATATACCAAGAGAATCCTCAAGGCTAGATTTTTTTTTAAAGGAAACGTCTCTTTTGTAAATATTGGATCAAAAGAAACATTTTAGAACGCTAGGTAGACCCAGAGAAAACTGCTTGCAGGTGAATTTGGGTAGTCTGACTTATGGGATCTTGCTGAGGGACCATTTCATCTAAGGTGCTGTGATACGTGCCCACTGTGCTGGTTGATGAAAGGGAGACAGGTTTCGGCTCACACAGGAAGGAATTTACTGCCAGTCTATGCTGGTGAGCAGTGAGCGGGCTGGGCAGAGGAGTAGTGAGCATTCCCTGGGCCACTGGGCTCTGCAGAGGCCAGGAGCTGTCGCGGGAGCGGAAGCAGGGATTCCTGTGCCGTGTCCGGTCCCTTCCGGATCTGAGATTCTGGAATCCTGGGGCTGTGATTCCTGGAAGGCAGAGCTGGGAACAAGGAAATCCTAGACCCTAATCAATGCCTGTGTGCTAACAGCTCAGACCTGTGGGCAATTGTTCCTGAGCTTGGTCCTGTTATTCCCTCTGCTGTGTAGGAATGGGGAAAAGAAGTCGCTTGAGTCCCTGCTCCCTAGAGGTCTTCACCTTGGTTCATAATACTGGCAGTTTAAAAAATCAGGCTGCTTTTATTCTCTCTCAGACAGTGAGTCCCTGACACAAACTGCAGAGCTAAACAACCAATTTTCCAGCCCAGCTGTTCAGGTGCACTCTGAGTTTAAGTTTAAACACACTCTTCTTTAAAAACCATCAGGAGCTATCTCTCCCCCGTGCTTGCTTCCTCTCCCTGTTAATCCAGCAGAAAGCAGGTACTACAGGGTAACAGTGCTGAACTTGCTGGTGGCCACAGATCCTCCACTGGATGCGAGCCTCTTTCCCCTGTGGAGGGATGATGGGATGCCCCACTTGATTAGGATGAAACCCCAAACTCCAGTGTGTGTGTGTGCGCTCCCTGTTCTTCCCAGGTGGGGCCTGCCTGGGCCTCTCGCTCTCTGGTACAGCAGCACTGTGCCTTTAAAAGCAAGGCCTTTGATCATTTCTGACTTTTAGCAGCAGATAGTCAAATGTGGGGGAGGTAACAGGGCTTTGCCAACCAAACCCCTGATGTGGAGGAGTTAAAACCCAGGCTGCAAATGTTAATATTGTCACATGCTAGGAAATCTCTGCTTCAATTCACCAGATACTAGTTAGTCATTGGCTTTCGAAGTCTTTAATCCCTTTCGTCTCTGGCTTTGCTTACAACCCTGCACCGTGGATGCTGGAGCAGGCTCTCAGGAAGGGAGATGGCGCCAAGCCCTGTTGCTGTCTTTCTTGGCCTGCATGCCAGTTTAGGCCAACTTTTATTGAACTTCAGGATCTTCTTCATTATAGGCAGGGAGGACGGTATAAGTGAAGGCTACTGACAAGTGTCTTAGACCCCTTGCCTTGCCATAAGAAAATATCTTAGACTGGATAACTCATAAACATCTTTTTTTTTTTTTTGAGATAGGGTCTCACTATGTCGCCCATGCTGGTGTGCAGTGGTACAATCTCCACTCACTGAAACCTCTGCTTCCCAGGTTCAAGTGATTCTCATGCCTCAGCCTCCCAAGTAACTGGGACTCCAGGTGCGTGCCACCACTCCTACCTGATTTTTGTATTTTTAGTAGGGACAGACTTTCACCATGCTTGTCTCGAACTCCTGACTTCCAGTGATCCACTTACCTTGGCCTTTCAAAGTGCTGGGATTACAGGCATAAGCCAACCGCGCCTGGCCATGAACTTTTTTTTTTTTTGAGTTGGAGTCTTCTTATGTCGCCCAGGCTGGAATGCAATGGTGCAATCTTGGCTCACTGCAACCTCTGCCTCCTGGGTTCAGGTGATTCTCCTGCTTCACCCTCTTGAGTAGCTGGGATTACAGGCATGTACCACCACACCTGGCTAATTTTTGTATTTTTAGTAGAAACAGGGTTTCACCGTGTTGGCTAGGCTGGTCTTGAATTCCTGACCTCAGATGATCTGCCCATCTCGGCCTCCCAAAGTGCTGGGATTACAGGCATGAGCCACTGTGCCCGGCTTCATAAACATCTTTATGAGATGTTTATTGCTCACAGTTTTAGAGGCTGGGAAGTCCAAGATCAAGGTACTGGCAGATTTGGTGACTGGTGGGAACCCATTCTTCATGGATGGTGCTCTCTATGTGTTCTCATATGGCAGAAGGGCAAACAGGCTCCCTCTAGCTTCTTTTATAACAGCACTAGTCCCCTTCGTGAGGGCTCTGCCTTCATGATCTCATCATCTCCCAGAGTCCCCACTCTTAATACTATCACACTGAGGATTAAGTTTCAATGTATGAATTTTGGGGAGACACTAATATTCGGGCCATAGCACAAGCCATGCAGCACAATAGACAGAATGCATGTGGAGGCTAGCACCAGAGTAGCTCATTTTCGGGCCTCACTACATCTGGACCATCCTCTGGCATCCCCAGGGGTCAGTCCGTAAGTCATAATTTTCTTATCTCTTTTCTATTCAGCCTCAGTGTCTGGATGCCCAGCCTAACCAAGTCAGCTTCCCATCTTTGGCTGGGACAAGGAGAATGCTGCTGGGCTAAGGACCCGGGTAGCAGGTGGGCATCGTCTTGTTTTTTTTTTTTTGAGACAGAGTCTCACTCTGTCGCCAGCCGCCAAGCTGGAGTGCAGTGGCGCGATTTTGGCTCACTGCAACCTCTGCCTCCTGGGTTCAAGCAATTCTCCTGCCTCAGCTTCCTGAGTAGCTGGGACTACAGGTGCGCACCACCACACCCAGCTAATTTTTGCATTTTGGTGGAGACAGGGGTTTCACTATGTTGGCCAGTATGGTCTCAATCTCTTGACCTCGTGATGCCTCCCAAAGTGCTGGGATTATAGGCATGAGCCACCGCGCCCGGCCTCGTCCCTTTTTTTTTTTTTAAGGCAGAGTCTCGAGCTGTCGTCCAGACTGGAGTGCAATGGTGCGGTCTTGGCTCACTGCAACCTCCACCTCTAGGGTTCTAGTGATTCTTGTGCTTCAGCCTCCCAAGTAGCTGGACTACAGGTGCATACCACCACACCTGGCTAATTTTTGTATTTTTAGTAGAGACAGGGTTTTGCCATGTTGGCCAGGCCTGTTTCAAACTCCTGACCTCAGGTCATCCGCCTGCTTCGGCCTCTCGAAGTGTTGGAGTTATCAGGCATTGTTCTTTAACCAACCTATCTGTAATATAACGCTTCAGTCTTGTGAATGCAGCAGTGTTTCCAGACTTTGGACTATCACAGATGAATAAAATAAACAACCAAATACAACAACTATAAAAACCATATATGTATATCATATGAAGACAGGCACAGAAAGTAGAAATGAAAAGTGGAAATCTAGTCCAGAGGTACCCAAGTGCCAGTCCCATCTGAGGGCTGAGGAGTCTGTAACAAGGGTGATACATCAGAGATGAAATTTATATGATATATATTTATATGATATAATTTATATGAGATATATATAACTGATTATATATATGGTTTATATATATATTTAAAATAAATATATATATTTAATGGGGACTTACAGAGGTTCACCAGCCTTTATCAAACAAGTACATCTAAAAAAGAATAACAAAGATAAGAGAGAAAAAAACAAAAGAAAAAAAGAATAACGATTATTATTACCCTATTTTATCACCATCCTTTTAAAAAGGAAGGGACATTTTAATGCCACAAATGTAGGAAGAATATAATCGCCAATAAAGGACAGTCTTTTGAAGGAAATCATTTAGCTCTGTGGAGAAACTGACCTCATTCTTATTTTTCTAATTTCATCCCCGATGTGTCACGCTTGTTACAGACTCCCCAGCCCTCAGATGGGACTGGCACTTGGGTGCCTCTGGACTAGATTTCTACTTTTCATTTCTACTTTCTGTGCCTGTCTCCATCCTCTCTGCTTTGTGATGAAATGAGGATAGTCACGATGTTTGAAAAAGTTGTGAAAGACTTTGAAATGTTAAAAGAAGATAGTTATTGGGTGTCTGTTTCCCTGCGGGTTACTATTTTATGACTCCGAAAATTGTAGAAAACTGATAATAATGCAAATTATTTTGTCCATAGAAATGCAAATTATATCAATTGGAAATGCAGCTGATTATTGCCCCGTGGATATTGACCAGTTTTGTATCTATTAAGCGAATTAATGTCAGCATTCCCAATGGCTTCTGATGCATCTGCTCTTTGGATTCTATTTTGAGCAGCTGTAACATCTTACTATTTCTTTTATTAATCAATGAGTTAAATCATTGGCATGTCTGAATTTCATGTTTGTAAGAGGTTGTATTTATACAAGGGCCTTGATTTACCTTTAAACAATTCTTTAACAATAACTCCCTCTGAAGGTTGCTATGAGGTAGAATGAGGTCATGGATAAGAGAGTGCCTGGCTCAGGCGTGAATTCGCCTCTCATAATTGGGACAATCCTTGCTTTCTCCTGGTTTCTGAGCTCTAGAGCACCCTGTAGTCTCACAAAAATAAATAAAATCTTTTAATTACACTTTTCACCTTGCAGTATTTGTAACTTTCACAAGGATTTTCACCTTTCCAAAGGAGACCCTGGCCAGGCACAGTGGTTCATGCCTATAATCGTAGCACTTTGGGAGGCCAAAGCAGTTGGATCACCTGAGGTCAGTAGTTCGAGACCAGCCTGGCCAACATGGTGAAACCCCATCTCTACTAAAAATAAAAAAAATTAACTGGGTGTGGTGGTGGGCACCTGTAATCCCAGCTACTGGGGAGACTGAGCCAGGAGAATCACTTGAACCTGGGAGGAGAAGGTTTCAGTGAGCCGAGATTGTGCCATTGCACTCTAGCCTGGGTGACAGAACAAGACTCTGTCTCAAAAAAAAAAAAAAAAAAAAAAAAAGGGAGACCCTAGGGAGACTATAATGCTTACCCAGAGGAATTCCTGCAATGGTGGAAATCCAGAGGGGTGTAGTACACAGGTGCCACAGATATTTGGGGCCCAGGGCATTTAAAATAACCTGCCTAGGTGCTATTCAGCTGCAGAGGGCAATTCAGTTCCCCAATCTTCACCCCTTCCCCATTGTTGGAAGTGCTGGCCTTACCATGCTAAGGAGAATGGTTACAATGTTGTACCAGGATTAAAAAATAGATATTTTGCTCTCTCTCTCCCTCTCTCCTGCGTTCCCTCCCTCCCTCTCTCTCCTTTCCTCTTTTTTCTCCCCCTCCTTCTCTCCCTCTTTCCCCCTTCGTCCCTCCCTCTTTTCCTCTCTCTCCTCCCTCCTTCTTTCCTTCTCTCTCCCTGCCTCCTTTTCTCTCCCTTTCCCTCCTTTTCTCTCCCCCTCCTTCCTTCCTCCCATTTCTCTCTCTAAAAAAAAAAAAGGTAAAAATATATTTATTATTTTTATTAAATCCTCTCCTCAACTGGATCTGTGAGGTGAGCATGTTTATCCCTGCTGTTGATGAGAAACTAGGACAAGTTAAATGACTCGCCCAAGGTTATACAGCTAGGAAGTTGTTGTGCCAGGATTTAAATCCAATGCCAGGGGCTCACACCTGTAATCACCTGAGGTCAGGAGTTTGAGACCAGCCTGGCCAACAAGGCGAAACCCCGTCTCTACGAAAAAAAATACAAGAATTAGCTGGGCGTGGTGGCAGCTGCCTATAATCCCAGGCACTCAGGAGACGCTGAAGCAGAATTGCTTGAACCTGCTGGGGGCGAAGGGAGGGGTGGCGGAGGTTGCTGTGAGCCGAGACAGCGCTACTTCCCTCCAGCCTGGGCGAAATCGCAAAACTCCATCTCAAATAATAATAATAAGAATAATTTTAAAAATCCAGTGCCTGAATCCACATCTCATGCTCTATCTGTGATTTGAGCCGTGAAGTAGTCATTCTAATCAAGACTCTTTTTTCCTACTCCAAACTCATCACCACCGCCGAAATCCACTGCCAAGGGTTACACCTGGGCAAGGACGTTGCTCCAGTTCAAATGGAAACGACCTTGGAGACGAAACACACGTTTGTGAAAATACGTCAGAAAGAAATTGTCCTGAACCTGGGAACAGGTTTCGATCCAAGGGCTAGGGTACAGCCCAGGGAGGGCCCGCAGAGGTAAGAAAGAAGGCAGCTCCATCCAGCAGGTGAGGAAGGAGACCCAGCCACCTGAAATCACCTCCCCTTGACCTCCACGCTGCATTTCAATTAGAAGAAAAGGCTGGCCGACTGGCGGTGCCTCCTGAATCACCTTCCTATAAGATAGCAGGTGTGGCATGGGGGAATCTCTCCGGAAGACACTATTTTTACTTAAACAACATCAAACCCCCACCCCACTCCTGCATCCGGAGACCGGAACCCTTTCACATGTAATTCCTAAAACTGTAAACCCAAGACCTTTCGCATGTGATTTCTAAAGCTGTAAACCCAAGACCCTTTCACTTGTAATTTCTAAGGCTGTAAACCTAAGATCCTTTCACGTGTAATATCTAGAGTGTAAGCCTATATAAAGGCAGAGCTCCTCTTTGTTAGGGGAGCATTTGGACAAAACATAAAGCCTTGCTCCCGGGCTGTAATAATAAAATCCCTTCCTTTCTAGTTCGGTGTCCGAGAGGTCTGTTTCTCTCGGCCGCTCCTGCTTCATTGGAGCCTCTGTGCTCAGGGGACAGTGGGCTGGGGGCGGGCTGCCAGGAGAGGGAAGAAGCTGGGGAGGATCAAGGGAAGAAGTTGATGGAAGAGGGATGAGAGTTCATTCTCGCTCTCCAGCGTGGGCCCTGATAATTGGGGAAGATTCGGGGCACAGAAAGAGAAGTTTACAGATCTCAGGAACTGAGATAGACTACACCCAGTAAATGGCTTCCTAAATGTCAACTAGCCAAAGCCACGCCCTCCTCTGTGGCCTGGGCCAGGTGGGACAGGCCAGGTGGATGCTGGGATGGCCCAGAGGGCGGATGATGGACAATGAAGCAGGCCAGGGCAGCGTCTCTGCTGGGCGGGGAAAACAGGAAGCCCGGGCACATGCAAGCCGGGTAGGTGGGTGTCTTTATGATGGATGGGAGTTCCCAGACGAGGGCGACCTTTGCTTTCGCCTCGTCCAGCTAGACAGACGCAGTGGTTCCAAGGCCCCTTGTCATCTGCTGATTGCTTTGTGATTAATGCACAAGTAACTTATTCCCACCTCCTGTCCCCGCTCCATTCTCCCCCAGCTCTCAGGAAGACTCTTCTGCCCTTAGGTAATTTACTTAGAAATGATTGTCCCTAGAATCTCTCCATGTGCTTTGTGTACAGATAGTGACCAGGTTCCGCATGTGATTTCCCTGTGGAATTCCAACCAAGGACAGACAGGTGAGTCACAGCACTACGGAGAGACTTAAATTGCTGCAATGAGCGAAGCAAGGCTCAGTGGGGGGCATACTCAGTCCTGCAGGAATTGCCCTTCTTCCTGCCTGCTTTTGCACTCAGCTGAAGGACAATGAGTTTGCACATGCTGGTCATTCACCAGAGTTGCCATGGGGTCTCAACAGAGTTCCACCTTGAAGGGAAAAAAGCTGCCCCTGGTTTACTTGGGAACCTGAAAGAGGGAGAGGGTACTCTCAAGTCACCAACACCAAGCCAGGTAGACTCTATCCCCTACAAATACAGGAAGCCAGTGGGCTCCAATGGACATTATCACTGCGTTTTCACACATATTTTGTTCACTTTGACCTGGGGCTCAAAACACAGACTGCATATAAACTGGGTTTGATCCTATTTGGCTACATGGACTTCATAATTTATCAGAGCAGGAAAGACAGAATCATAAGCTATTAACATTCATTCATTCAACAAATGTTTACTGAACATCAGACAGGAGAGAGGGATTGCTTGTGTTAATTCATTGGGAAGAGCACATCATATGAATAATACTTCATGCTGTTCAGTTTTTCATGCTGCAGCAGAATTATTTAATTACCCTTTACCGCCACCCCTCGCCCCCAACCCCTGGCCTCCCTATCTTCCACTACAGAGCAGTTGAAAATGTTTTTGTTCAATACAGGGAAGCTTTGTAAGGTAAAGGACAGGCAGGAGAGAAAGAAAGCTCTATTTGTAAAACAAGGCCAGGTTTAGGAGCTCTTGAAAGATGGAGCAAAGTTATGATAGTTGGAAGAATATGAATTTCTCCAACAGGCCAAATGGGAGGTTCAGAAAAAAATCTGGTGGTAGAATGTATCTGACTTCAGACTTTATAGGATGAAACTAGCTGCTGTGAGGATAGGAAGCCCATATTCAGAGCTCGGCCTGCCCTCTGCAGAGCCGGCAGGCATTCCTTTCCCTGCGGACTACGCGGAAGACAAGGGCTTCCAAAGGTGTCCCACGTAGACTCCCTCCTCCCTCCACTCACCCGTCCCCTAGTCAGAGATGGTCAAATCCTCTCCACTTGCAGATGTGGCCTTGGGAAGACAGCAGAAGGGGCTGACCCCATGGAGCAGCACCAAGTATGGCCCATCTGGACTCACTGCTGCTGTGGAAAGGGGCCCTGACCAGCTGGTCCTGCGGATGGAGTTAGAGCTGTAACAATGGGCCGTGTTACACAGTGTGCTCTTCTAATCAGATATGTGTGGACATTAACTCATTAACAGCAGCCCTGTGAGTTAAGTACTGTCATGAGTGAATTTGACAGAGGAAGTACAGAGAAGTTAAATGACCTGCTTGTGGTCACACAACTAGCAAGGGGTGGTAGAGGGATTTGAATCTGGGCAGTTTGCCTCCAAAGTCCTCATAATTAACAGTGATCCATTCTGCCCTTCCATCTGAGCATTCTCTTATGTTAGACTCTTTTGAATGCAAGTGACAGAAACCCAAGCTAAGGATGCTCCAGGCAAGGAAGCAGCAGCATTTGCAAGGTTTGGAGGCCTGAAAGAAGGAGTGCGATCAGGGAGGGTTCTAAGTTACTGGACAGAGACAGAGGGAAGTCACAGGACGACCTTCAATTGCGTCAGGCACACAGAGGCAGGGGCTCGCCACCATGTCCGAGCCGAGGACACCAGTTGTCACTGGGGCTGGGTGTGAGGAGAGACACCAGGGGACCAAGCATGGCCTGGAACCTGCTGCCTTCCTCGGCCTGAGCTCCTCATGCCCTCCTACTCCCAACTCTCCTCTCTTTCCTCATTTATTATTATTATTATTGTTTGATGGTTTTTCCAAATCTTTTTCCTGCTGCTGACTCCCCTGGAGAGTGAGGGCTCCACAGAAGAAGCTTTGATCTGTCTTAGTGGCTTCCAGAGGGGCTGACTCTGGTGCAGATTAAGCGTGTAGCTTGACACCTATCTTGTAAGTCCTGTTCTTTTAATTAAAGATTCAATGGAATATGGTGCTGTGACTGGCACTGGGAGCCAGCAGGGGGCCACCAAGTACATTGAAGCCTTCTTTCTTCAGGGGGATTGCTCTCCTGAAGTGCTAGGATTACAGATGTGACCCCCTTTGCCACTCCCTGCTTCCTTCTCTTCCAGTTTTGACGTTTGAGTTCTCCCTGAATCCATACAGGATGCTGGCCATCGCAGGGAGGAAGGTAAAGCCAGCTGGCAACTTGTCCGAGCTCCTGTTGGACTGAGTGGTTTCCTCCTTGGGCTGCTGTGTGTGAACTTGAGTGAGCCATTCAATCTTCTTGGGTTTCTGCGTCCTAATGCATCAGGCAGGATGACTGTGACTGCTCCTCCCAACTTCCTGTACCGGGAGAGGCTACAGGACAAATGAAACCAAGAGGAACCCAGAAGGCAGAGGCCTGAGCAGTGTCTCCCTGAGATGCCCAGGTCAGTGCATGCCTTTCCCCTTCCCACCAGCAAAAGGTCCAGCCGCAAGGAGGTTCCAGCTGTTCCCTTGGAATCTGTTAGGCTTCTGTGGTTGGGGGATGGGAGCAGGGAGGAGAGAAGAGTTTGGAAATGATGCAGTGGCAGAGCAGGGGCTGGGTGGGGTGAAGGCTGTGGGCCCACAAACTTGCTCACATGTGCAAGGCTGCAATGAATGCAGCCTCTCCTTCCCTCCCCTCCAGCCAGCTGTAGTGCTGATAACTGGGGTGGACAGACAGGTTGGTTTGGGAGGAGGAGGCAGGGAGGAGGTGGGCAGAGCAGGGAGAAGGAGGATGGGCCAGATAACCCTGGGACCTTTGTTCTGTGACAAGCAAGTCAGCAGGATGTCAGGCCCGACTCGATCTTACACCTCCACTGAATGCCCGGGAGTCCCGGAGCGCTGGGGCAGGAGGAGCCTTAGAGACTGCAAGGACAGTGTAACCGCCCAGTGGGTTCACCTTGCCTGCTGCCTAGACAGGGGAACTACAATGGAGAAAGAGTAATTCATGCTGAGCTGGCTGTGTGGGAGACCGGAGTTTTATTATTACTCAAAATCAGTTTCCCCAGGTATTCGAGCATTCGAGCATTCAGGATCAGAGTTTTTAAGGATAATTTGGTAAGTAGGGGCTTGGGAAGTGGGGTGTACTGATTGGTCAGGTTGGCGATGGAATCTGTGGGGTCAGGGTCGGAGTGAGGTTTTCTTGCTGTTTTCTGTTTCTGGGTGCGATGGCAATACTGACTGAGCCAGATGACTGGTCTGGGTGGTGTCAGCTGGTCCCTCGAGAGCAGGGTCTACAAAATATCTCAAGCACTGATCTTACGTTTTACAACAGTGATGTGATCCCCAGGGACAATTTGGAGAGGTTCAGACTCTTGGAACCAGAGGCTACATGACCCCTAAACTGTAATTTCTAATCTTGTAGCTAATCTGTCAGTCCTACAAGGGCAGACTGGTCCCTAGGCAAGACGGGGGCCCGGGTGCCCAGCCTATTACATGGTAACTATGCAGAGAGGAAAGAGCCCTTCACTATACCTGCCTCCTTGTGCCTCATGGGGTCAGAGGCTAAAATGCAGCCATTCTCTCTTTTCGGGCATCTATAGTTTAATTACAACTAGTTCTTGACCCTGCTCAATAGGAGAGATTCTTTTCTTTTCTTTTCTTTTTTGAGACGGAGTCTCGATCTTGTTGCCCAGGCTGGAGTGCAATGGTGTGATCTCGGCTCACCGCAACCTCTGCCTCCCAGGTTCAAGCGATTCTCCTGCCTCAGCCTCCAGAGTAGCTGGGATTATAGGCATGTGCCACCATGTCCGGCTAATTTTATATTTTTAGTAGAGACAGGGTATCTCCATGTTGGTCAGGCTGGTCTTGAATTCTCAACCTCAGATGATCCGCCTGCCTCAGCCTCCCAAAGTGCTGCAATTATAGGTGTGAGCCCCAGCCCCAGCAGGAGAGATTCTTAAGTGTGTGTATAAAATGTAGGAGGTCTGAGTTTTACTAACCTGCATCATTTTTCTGGGATCCCAGGACAGTTCTCAGACCAGAGGGTGGGGCAGGGCCCTGTCTGAATAACACACGCACGAGGCCTAGAGTGCACCCACTCCTGGCTTCAATGCACTGCACTTTATGGATCCTAGAGGGAAAAATAGTTTACTTTTTTTTTTTGAGACGGAGTCTTGCTCTGTCGCCCAGGCTGGAGTGTAGTAGTGTGATCTTGGCTCACTGCAACCTCTACCTCCTGGGTTCAAGTGATTCTTCCGTCTCAGCCTCCTGAGTAGCTGGGACTATAGGCATGTGCCACCATGCCCAGCTAATTTTTGTATTTTTAGTAGAGACAGGTTTCACCATATTGGCTAGGCTGGTCTCAAACTCCTGACCTCGTGATCTGCCCGCCTTGGCCTCTCAAAGTGCTGGGATTATAGGCATAAGCCACTGCGCCCGGCCTATTGAAGGCTTTAAAAGAATGTTCTAGATTCTCCATATCTGTTGTTTCATTGAAGTGGCACCACCTCACCAATGGCTGTTGCTGTCCTCATTTTATTTACCTTATGTTTTTGTTTTTTTTGAGGCAGGATCTAACTCATCACCCAGGCTAGAATGCAGTGGCACCATCATAGCTCACTGCAACCTCGACCTCCTGGGCCCCTCAATTCTCCCGCCTCAGCCTCCCAAGTGGCTGGGACCAGGCTAAATTTTTGAATTTTTGTATAAACAAGGTCTTGCTGTGTTGCTCAGGCTGGTCTTGAACTCCTGGCTTCAAGTGATGCCTTCTGCTTCAGCCTCCCAAGGTGCTAGGATCACAGGCATGAACTGTCACACCTGGCCTGGCCTTATTTTATACACAAGGAAATTGGGGCTTGGATAAAGTATAATTATGTCTACACACCACTGGCAAGTGGCAGAGCTGGGACTCAAACCAGCATTTGGTGGGCTCCCAATCCCTCAGCCTATGCTGCTTTGAGGCCTTGGCCAGAGGGAGCTGTAGCAGGAGTCACCCTGCGGGAAGCCTCAGAGCAAAGACTCCCCAAGTTTGCCAGATGGTGGCCTCAGAGAGGCCCAGGGAGCTGTTAGCTCCTGAGGAGCAGCTGGGGGCAGGGCACAAGCTCTCTTGAGTCATCCCAAAGCAGAAGGAACAGAACGAAGTGAAGGGCCCAGGGCTGTGGGGGCGCTGGACAAGGCAGAGTTCGAGTCAGCGCCTCCTTCAGGAGCCTTCCTGAAGCCTCTGGGGAGCTCTTCCTGA
This sequence comes from Cacajao melanocephalus, assembly GCA_963573385.1. Taxonomy (NCBI): domain Eukaryota; kingdom Metazoa; phylum Chordata; class Mammalia; order Primates; family Pitheciidae; genus Cacajao; species Cacajao melanocephalus. The sequence goes on along the minus strand of CAUYLG010004331.1, from coordinate 13,515 downwards.
CTGCACTTCTACAACGGGCAGCATGGTTATTTTAGGGCACATAAGTGTTACTACATTTATGTTATTGTTGTCTGTAGGCTGTAAAATTCCACTAGCGATTCTCCCTCATTCCCTTGCAAAGTCCTTGAGAGCAGAGACCCTATGATGTGCTGCCCTGCATACCTGGTAGAGGCCTTTCAAAGACTAGTAGGTGATCAGTGAATACTGCTGAATGAACTGTTCATAATGATTACTCCGAAGACCATAAAAAGTGACTTCATATACATTATTTTATTTACTCATTCATTCAAATCCATGTACATTTCCTGGGCTTACAATAATATGCCTGGATTTTTCTAGATTCTAGACATGCAGTCACAAATTAGACACTCTGTCTGTGCCCAAGAAACTTATGTCACGGTGGGGAGAGTGAGGGGAAAAGACTGAAAAAGATAAAACCAAAACGGAAAGCACAGAAAATTGCAGTATGTGCAGCCGGTGGTCAACAGGTGCTGGCCAAGCCCAGAGGAGGAGGCTCTAGCCCAGTCTGGAGGGTCCCGGGGAGGCTTCCAGGGTAGAGGAAGCAGGGTTGGGCCTTGTGTGCCAGGAAGGAGGGGGTCAGCCAGGTGAAGGGGAGGGGATGGGGCGCTGGAGGCAAGAGAGCCTGTGGGAGGCAAGACCTGTCCAATAGCTCAGTCCAGCAGCTGCCTGGTGTGCAGAGGGAGTTTTGAGAAATGAGACAGGAAGAGGGAAGAATGGAAACAACACCATTTATTCGAACATAGAGTGCTTCGTATTTCTCAAAACACTTTCACATCTGTTATCTCAAAGTAGCCTAAAAACAGCAGCAGCCGCAGCAGCAACAGTGACACAGGGCTGGCTGCAGCCCTGGCTTCCTCGGAGGGCGTTTACTGTCTGCACGGACTCTCACCACTGCCTTGAAACCCGGTGCTTTCCTTGCCTCCTCTGTCTTGATGAGGGCCTCGAGCCCCCGAGAAAACCAGGCAGGGGAGGCCAGAGAAGGAGGGGGTGGCGCTGTCATTCTCACTTTCCAGCTGAGGACACAGGGGTAAGGGGCAATGTGTCCACTCCTGTGACTTACGGGAGACCTGGGACTCAAACTCAGGCCTCTGGACTCCTAGCCTGGTGTTTTCCCTTGGAAGTTTCTGAACCAAAAAACTGTCTGAACCAAAGCACACAACCAGATCGTGAGTGGAAATCAGCTTCAGCTTCCCTGGTGTTTCTCCATGGTGATCCCCTGTCTCTGACACTGAAGGGGCCAGGATGTCACCACCAATGGTGATGCCCTGGGCTTTGAGTGGAGCATTTACCCTGTTCAGCCAGCTGTTGGAAGTGCAGAAACTAGTCCCTCCCAGTCACAGACCTCCCCGGTTGCTCCACCATATGCATCCAGTTTCATGACTTAGTTCACTTTGCAAAGTAAATCCAGTGATCCCAAAAGCTCCTACTAGTCTCCAGTTTGACTTCTGCAGCTTCTCTTTCCCTCCACACACAGCCTATCCCGGGATTCTGGGTCACCAAAGCAGGAGCCTGTCTGTTGATTTCTTCTGGGAGGAGGCAATCTCAATAGCCCTTTACAACCCATGAGGCCTCCTGATTTCCATCCCCTGAGCTTTGGTTTTAGCACAAGCTCATTCCCCTCTGTGCTCCCCTCTCACTGCATGGAACCTTCTCTAATAGACTCACCTCTGGGGAGAGGACGCACTCCTTTCTGGCCGCAGCTGCAGTCACTCCAATCTGCATCAAAACAGTCTTCTTTCTATCCCCATTTCTTAAATGGTTCTTGCTTTTTCTTTCTTCCTTCTCATGGGCAGCTCAGAGCATATCAGTGACAGTGACCACCCTTCTGCCCCAGCCCTGGCCCCACCACCTTCCCTAACCCTGCAAACAACCTCACCTTTGGCTCTACTGCTGGATATCTGGTCAGTGGCCTACATTCCTCCCACTCATGTCCCTTTCTTGTCTTTCTTTCTTCTCTTTTTTTTTCTTTGAGACAGGGTCTTGCCCAGGCTGAAGCCCAAGTGGCATGATCAAGGCTCACCGAAACCTCAACCTCCAGACTGAAGCCACGTACCCACCTCAGCCTCCAGAGTAGCTGGGACCACAGGTGTGCACCATGATGACGAATTTTGTCTTAAAAAAATTTTTTTTTGTAGAGACAGGGTCTCACTATGTTGCCCAGGTTGGTCTCAAATTCCTGGACTCAGGCAGTCCTCTACCTCAGCCTCCCGAAGTGCTAGGATTACAGGTGTGAGCCACCATACCTGGCCTGCATACCCTTTTCTATCTGGCTCTCTTGACTTTAAAATCTTTCTTGGTGGCTCCAGTTTGCCACGTCTGATGGTCCTGAATGACCCCTGTCACTGAAGCAGGGAGCAGAGGAGACCGGGAATTTGTGCTGATGGTAAATGGATCTAGTTTGAATTCTGGCCACTGCCCAAGACTTAACCATATTTTTTCAGGGTGTTACGCAGAGATCATGAAATCAAAATTGTAAGGCATCTAGTGCTGACACAATAAGCTCTCCACAAATGGTAGCTATCTAGGTGTTAATAATAAAGCCTTTCAGATGGTTTCTATAATAGCGAATTTGCAAATAGCTGGAACCTCTGAAGTGCTTCCTCTCCTGGACTGGAAACCCCTTGAGGTCAGGGGCCTTATCTGCCTATTCACAATGTCTATCTGGCACATGGCAGGCCCTTAATAGATATATTTATTTTTTGATGCTTCATCAAAAAATAATGTAGAATCTCCTCAATTCTGATATCAGGATTCCTTTTTAGTATTAAATTTCTGAATTATAACACATGTTAATTACAGAAAAATTGGAAAATATTTTTTTAAAATAGGAAAACGGCAAAAAAAAAAAAAAGCTGTGATCCTACTCCCTAGAGATAGCCACAGTTAATATTTTGATATATTTCCCTGCAGCCTTTTTTCCTGTGCTTATGAATATTTCAAAAATTTTATATTCTGGCTTTTCAGTTAACATAATGAGCATTTCCCTGTGTTACTAAATAATCATCATAAACATAATTTTAAGTGCTACACATATTATTCTGTGCTATGACTGTATCATAATTTATGTAACCAATACCCAATGGTTGGATATTTTAAGTTGTTTCCATTTTTCACCATTATAAATAAAGCTGCACGGAACCTCCTTTTGCATACATCTTTGTATATATCTCTGAATTAAGATTTTCTACCAAGAATAAATTCTACAAAGTAAATTACTGATTTAAGAGTGAACATGTTAAGGCCCCAGGTAAATATCTTGTTAATGATTCTTTTTTTTTTTTTTTTTTTGACTTGGAGTCTTACACTGTTGCCTGGGCTGGAGTGTAATGGTGAGATCTCTGCTCACTGCAACCTCTGCCTCCCAGGTTCATGCAGTTCTCCTTCCTCAGCCTCCCGAGTAGTGGGGATTACAGGTGCACACCACTACACCCAGCTAATTTTTTGTATTTTTACTTGAGACGGGGTTTCACTATGTTGGCCAGACTGGTCTCAAACATCTGACCTTGTGATCTGCCCGCTTTGGCCTCCCAAAGTGCTGGGATTACAGGCGTGAGCCACCGCGCCCGGCCAGTGATTCTTCATAGAGGTTGCACTCATTGTCTGTCCTCTCACCATATTCTCACCACCAGAATATTATCGTTTAAAATGGAAGACTCTTTGCTAAATGGAGAAGTGAGACACAAAGCCTATTTTTCATGATGATGGCTCCCGTCTTTGACAAGCATGGTGCATTGAGGGGTCCTCAAGTTGACATTTTGGACTAGATGGTCCTGGTGTGAGGGGCTATCCTCTGCATTGTAGGATGTTTAGCAGCATCCCTGGCCACCTACTAGATGTCAGTAGCACCCTCTTTCCCCCAGTTATGATAACCAAAAATATCTCTAGACATTGCCAAATGTCCCCTGGGGAACACAATCACCCCTGGCTGAGAACGACTGAGTTACACTGTATTAGCTCTATTGGTTACAAGTAATAGAAACCAACTCTAAGCAAAAATGGGGACTGTGAGAAAAGTCTCAGGATACCATGGAACCCACAGGCATGGATGCAAGTGGGCCTCCTTCTTCTTTTCAGAACTGACTCATTCTTTTCTCTCACTGTAGAGTGGCTTTCCTTTATTCTTGACTACAAGGAGGAGAATGGCCACCACTAACATTTCTGAAGTCTACATCCCTTGTGTTTATGAGAAAGCCAGGCTGCACTGGAGTCTCTTGGTTCCAAATGCTCAGAGTAGGACTCTGAGAGGCGCAGCTCGGGTGGGCTCTGCACAGCTGGTCCAATCAGTGTGGCTGTCAGGGGAGGGGAAGGACACGTGTCTCCTGGAGATCTTGCTGTATCCATGTGGATGTGCCTGCATTTCTAGAAAAAGGCTGCTGGGCAGCTGATCCCTTAGGAGTTCCCTAGGCGCCCACACAACAGAAAACTGGACACTTTGCTTATGAGGGTGGGGACTGTCTATCTCAATGGTGTCCTTTTCATAGTTCAGCCTGGACTCCGAGGCTTGGCTTGACGGTGACAACGGCTCTGCCACCCAGGCTTTGGTTTAGGGGTCTTCTGGGGGTGGAGGGGCCAGTTCCTCTGTGACGGACTGGCTGACACAGCTTATGTGAACAGGTCCAGCCTGGAGAGCCAACTTTAGAGTCTGGCGTTTGCAAGTCGGTAGCGGTGTTTGATGGGGGAAATAGATGACTGCTGGTCTTCCTTCATAAACTCGGCCTTGGAGTGTGCAGCCACCGAGGCACAGGGGTCCCGAGCTGTCCCTGCACTCGTTGGAGTGCTCAAAATTCAGCCTCTTCCTTCAAGAAGGGAGCAGGTCGGTGTGCAGTCAGCATGGCCCTGAGACTTATCCCTGAGGACAGAGACTGTCCCCCGGGGGCACCTTGAGCTGTTGGTAAATGGGCAGAAGGGCTGGGCTGTTCCCCAAACTCATATTAGAGGAAAAGCATCCTCTTCTGAAAGTCCTTCCAGCACACAGATGCCATTCCTGCCCTTACCGCGCTGTGCGGTCTTGGACGGTCACTTCTCTTGGAGCCTGAGTTTCTTCATTAGAATGAAATGATACCTACTTCGCCTTCTTCACAGCATCTAAAAAGATTGGATAGAAAAGTGCTTTCAAAAGCAGATTGCAGGCCGGGTGCAGTGGCTCATACCTATAATCCCAACACTGGGAGGCCAAGCTGGGTGGATCGCTTGAGTCCAGGAGCTCCAGACCAGCCTGGACAACATGGCAAAACCCCATGTCTACAAAAAACACAAAAAATAGCCAAGCATGGTGGCACAAGCCGCATTCCCAGCTATTTGAGGTGGGAGGATCACTCGAGCTCAGGAGGCAGAGGTTGCGGTGAGCTGAGATTGCACCACTGCACTCCAGGCTGGGTGAAAGAGAGAGACCCTGTCTCAAAACAAACAAACAAAACAAAACAATCAAAAGCAGATTGCAAAAGCAATGCATGTCTTCTTGTAATAAAGACGCTTATGATCATTATTTCACTTCTGGGGAAATTCTAAATCCTTGGCGCCACTTACTACACAACAGAGGCGGAGCCTGGGGCAGTGCTGCTTCCGAGCCATCCCTCTCAGACCTGGAGCTGGCTCCAGATTCTGCTGCCTGAGAATATCTCAGGGAAGTTTCCCCTAGAAACTGAAAAGCCTCAGCATGACTTGGGTTCGATTCCCCATGTGATCGTGGCCATGTTAATTAACCTCTCTGGGCTTCTATCTCAGCATCTGTGAAGTGGGCATAATAGTGGCATCTATTGATAGGTCATTTGTACCTGTCAAGCACTTGTGCCTGGCCCAAGGTAGGTGCTCACTCAGTGGTTGCTCTGCTTGTTTATATCACAATGTGGCAGGCACTGGGAGATGAATAAAATGTAACCAGCCCTTAGGACACTTATGATTTACCAGAGGAAGTGGCACAAAAAGCAGGTTAAAAAGCAATGTGGCAAATTAAATGATAGCAATCCTACCAAGTGATAGTGCTCCTGGGATTGGATTCCTCTCAGATGCTCCCAGGGGCTATTGGAGTGATGTCAGATTAGGCAGGACACCAGGCAACACCCATTCTCCCGGGCTCTCTGCAGAGCAGGCAGCTTTTGGACCTACCTGCTTCCAGGAGCTAAAGAAATGCCCTCCTCCTCACCTCTCAGGCTCACAGGGAATATTTTCAGGGGGAAAAACTCTTTAAAAAAAAAAAAGGTTGTCTGGTATTTTCAACTCTAGGACAATGGTTAGGGAGAGAGGACATCTTGTGGATGGCCTATAACACAGTCAGTCACCTTATATCGCAGATTGCACATGACATGGAAAGGTACTTAGGTTGTTGCATCAAGGAGGTGCTGACCCTGTGTGTGCCCAGCGCCTCAGAACGGCTAGCTCTCGCCTCAGAACCGCTAGCTCTGCACAAACCTGGTAGCCACCTCCGGCCCAGGAAAGCGGGATGGGAGTCTTGACTCAGAAAAGGCAGAGACGCTGCAGTCCTGGGGAGAGGTGGTGTCTACAGCCTGAGAGGGGCAGGGGAGCACTCGTTGGAAATGCAAAGCAGATGCAAGACCACGCCCAGAGCCTGGCGGAAGTGGGGAGGGGCGAGGCTGGTGTGGGCATTGCTCGGGGAGGGGCTTGCTAGGAGACGGTGACTTCAGAAGGCATCTGCGACTGTGGTCTGGAACTCTGCTGGATGCGTCATGGCTTTGCCTCCTTCAACTCTGGTGAGTTAAAGAGGTAAGGGTCACACGTGCACATGGATGAGGACAGGGAAGACAGGAAACGAAAACAGATTTATTAGGGTTGTGGAGGGTGGTTTGCTTATTTTGAGGCCTCTCCCCATTTCTCTGTTCCTTATCAGGATGTGTAGGGTACCCACATCCCCTCCATCTGCACCCACAGCCACAGCCAGCTCCCCGTTGCCATTCACATTCACACCTGCAGCGTACACTCATACAAGTGTTTGGATATTTGTGAAGAAGCTCCCTTTCCTAGCCAGGCGTGGTGGCGTGTGCCTGTAATCCCAGCTACTCGGGAGGCTGAGGCAGGATAATTGCTTGAACCTGGGAGGCGGCGGTTGCAGTGAGCTGAGATCGCGCCGTTGCACTCCAGCCTGGGTGAAAAACAGACTCAAAAAAAAAAAAAAAAAAAAGCTTCCTTTCCCACCTAGGTAAATGCTAGCTTCCAGAAATTTGAAAAAATAAATGAGTGTAATTCCTGCTGGGTTGGTTCCCAGCAGTCCTTTGTCTTTCCTTCCCTCTCCTCCAGGCCCCTCTCCTTTCCTTTCCCTCCTCCACCTCTGTCCCTCCTCTGCCTCTGTCCCTTCCTATTCTCCTCCTCCTCCTCCCTCCCAGCTGTTCTCTATTTCCCTTACCCTCTCAAACATCTCCCCTCTCTCCATCCTCCCTCCCAATCTGCCACACCCGCCCCCACCTAAAAATGTGGGCTGTGGAGGCTCTGACCAAGGTTTCCTTTTCCCAGCAGGTGGAGCCCGGGCTGGCTGCGTTTTGATGGGGACAGGTAAGAGGGTGCAAACGTGGGGGGTTGAGAGGGAGGGCATAGGGGGTGGCTGGGATGCATGGGGTAGGGGTGGCAATTTTTCCAAATGATACATTCAGGCCATACGTGGAACCCTTGCAGAGACACACCTTGCTGTTTTTCTGTCTCTTCCTGGTGTGCTGGGCAATCTCTGTGCTCATGGTTTAGCCCATCTTTTACGTGCAGACGCCTTCCATATCTACACAGCATCTCTGAACTTTAGAGTCATGAATTTAAATATCTGCTGGACACCCCACCTGGGTGTTTTACCCTCCCCTACTCAAGATTTCTGAGGCAGAAACGATCCCAGCCTGCTCTCCAGCCTCCAGTGGACCCTGGGTGAGTGGCATTGCCCAAGGCCCAGGGACTGGAGGCACACTGGACTGAGTTTACCTGTTCCTCATTCCTCTAGTTCCTTCCTTAGCACATCTGGAGCTTGACTGTTTCCCCACTGCGGATGCTTTGGGTGCTCCTTTTTTGTTTTTAATAGACTTTATTTTTTAGAGCAGTTTTAGGTTCACAGCAAAATCGATGAAGAGACAAAGTTCTTGTACGCCCCCGATCCCGACACATGACACATCATTATCACCCACAGTCCGCGGTTTACATTAGGAACCACTCTTGGTGTTGTACATTCTGTGGGTTTGAACAAATGTGTAATGACAGGTATCCACCATTATAACATCATAGAGAGTAGTTTCACTGCCATAAAAATCCTCTGTACTTGACCTATTCATCCCTTTCTCCTCCTAACTTCTGGCAACCACTGATATTTTTACTGTGTTTATAGTTTTGCCTTTTCCAGAATGTCAAATAGTTGGAATCATGCAGTATGTAGCCTTTTCAGATTGGCTTCTTTTACTTAGTAAAAAGCATGTAAATTTCTTCCATGTCTCTTCATGGCTTGATAGCTCATTTTTTTTTGAGACAGAGTTTCACTTTTGTTGTCCAGGCTGGAGTGCAATGGCATGATCTTGGCTCACTGCAACCTCTGCCTCCCAGGTTCAAGTGATTCTCCTGCCTCAGCCTCCTGAGTAGCTGGGATTACACACATGTGCCACTACTCCTGGCTAATTTTGTATTTTTAGTAGAGATAGGGTTTCTCCATGTTGGTCAGGCTGGTCTCGAACTTCCGATCTCAGGTGATCCACCCACCTTGGCTTCCAAAGTGCTGAGATTACAGGCATGAGCCACTGTACCCTGCGATAGCTCATTTCTTTCTTTTCTTTTTTCTGTTTCTTTTCTGGCTCTCTCTCTCTCTCTCTCTTTTTGAGATAGGGGCTTGCTCACTGTGTTGCCCAGGCTGGTCTTGAACTTCTGGGCTCAAGCCATCCTCCTGCCTCAACCAACCAAGGAGCTGGGACTACAGGCACATGCCATAGCACCTGGCTGCTCATTTCCTTTTAGCGCTAAATAATATTCCATTGTCTGGATACACCACAGTTTATTTATCCTTCCACCTACTGAAGGACACCTTGGGTGCTTCCAAGTTTTGGCAATAGAAACAAAGCTGCTATAAACATCTGTGTGTGGGTTTTTTTGTGGACAGAAGTTTTCCACTCATTTGGGTAAATACCAAGGAGTGTGACTGCTGGATTATATGGTGAAAGTATGTTTAGTTTTGTAAGAAACCATGAAGCTATCTTCCAAAGTGGCCGTGCCATTTTGTATCCTCACCAGCAGTGAATGAGAGTTCCTGTCGCTGCACATCCTCACTAGCATTTGGTATTGTCAGCGCTCCAGATCTGGGCCATTCTAACGTACGTGGTGGTGTCACGTTGTTTTAATCTGCATTTCCCCAGTGACATGTGATGTGGGGCATCTTTTCATATGCGTATCTGTCATTTGTACTTCTTCTTTGGTGAGATGTCTGTTAAGGTGTTTGGCTCACTTTGTTTGAGATGGAGTCTTGCCTTCACCCATTCTGGACTGCAGTGGAGCGATCTCGGCTTACGCCAACCTCTGCCTCCCAGGTTCAAGCCATTCTCCTGCCTCAGCCTCCTGAGTAGCTGGGATTACAGGCACACGCCACCACACCTGGCTAATTTTTGTTTTTTTAGTAGGGATGGGGTTTCGCCATCTTGGCCAGGCTGGTTTTGAACTCCTGGCCTCAGATGATCCTCCCGCCTCAGCCTCCCAAAGTGCTGGGATTACAGGCGTAAGCTACCGCACCCGGTCTTGGCTCAGTTTTTAATCTGGTGTTTGTTTTCTTATGGTTGTGTTTTAAGAATTCTTTATATATTTTGGATCAGATATGTCTTTGGCAAGTATTCCTCCTAGTCTGTGGCTTGTCTCCTCCTTCTCTTGACAGCGTGTTTTGCAAAGCAGTTTTTCATTTGAATGGAGTGCATCTTATCAGTCATCTCTGTCATGGATTGTGCCTTTGGTGTTATGTCTACTTTTCTGTGGACTGTACCAGCAGCAGCCTCCTGACTCCCGACTCCCGACTCTTCTGCATTGCTTCATCTCCTGCCCTCCCCGCTCTGCACTTTGAGGATCACTGCAAAGTCCACTCACATTGGCCTTTCAGTTCCAGACAGCCGGGCCCCTCCCCACCCCAGAATGCACCTGCTGTGCCCTTCTTCCCCAGTCAACTCCCACCATCCTTTGAAACTCAACGCGGTATCACTATGTTTGGAGAGCCTTCCCTGATGTCTCAGTCCAGCTCAGGCCCCGCTTGTATCTCTCCCAGCCACTGTACTTCTATTTCCTTCCATGTATCACAGTCAGAAGATGCAGTTTCCCTGCAGCTTCCAGGGTTAAGTTTCATGACAGCAGGTGGAATTTCTCTGTTGGTCACTGTCTTATGTGCAGAATCTAGCACTGTCTTTTGCATAGAGTAACAATTATCATTTTAATAGCAAAAATATCTATCGTACCATGTGCCAGAAACCCCTCTAAACAGGTTATATATTTAGCTCCTCTGCTCTTCACAATACCTCTGTGAGTATTTGATTATTGCCAGTTTATAGACAAGATATCTGAGGCCTAGTTCGCCTAAGATCACACAGCTAGTAAGTGGAAAAGCTGGGGTTCAAACCCAGACAATCTGGCTCCAGTGTTAACGTTCTTTTTTTTTTTTTTGAGATGGAGTTTCACTCTTGTTGCCCAGGCTAGAGTGCAATGGCTGATCTCAGCTCACCACAGCCTCTGCCTCCTGGGTTCAAGCGATTCTCTTGCCTCAGCCTCTTGAGTACCTGGGATTACAGGCATGTACCACCATGCCTGGCTAATTTTGTGTTTTTTAGTAGAGACAGGGTTTCTCCATGTTGGTCACGCTGGTCTCGAACGCCCAACCTCAGGTGTTCTGTCTGCCTCGGCCTCCCAAAGTGCTAGAATTATAGCTGTGAGCCACCATACCCAGCCTAGTGTTCTTTATAATATTGGGTTGCTTCTCAAATGCAGTATATCTTCATTGACTGAATGACAGCATGAGAGAGAAAGAGAGAGACAAACAATCAGGAAATGCTAAGAAAATATAGGTGGTTAAAGACCAGAGTGAATGAAATTGCCATTACCCTCTGAAGGGCTCCTTGATGACTGTTGATTGACTGACTGATGTAGTCTGGAACACGGACATGTATTCTACCCCAGCTTCTCTTTCCTTCTGGGGCTGAACAGCCTGGCTCCTTCTCAAGGGGCATGCTGGAAGGATGCCACAGGGTGCCACAGTACTGAGCTGCCTGGGGTAGAGACAGCCTGGGCTGCAGATAATGACCACTGAGATGTATAGATCAATGAAAAAGCTTCAGTCCATTGTCTCCAGCAGTTCTGGCTCGGTCACAGCCCTTTTTATAGAAAGACACTGGATTGTCCAGGAGGCCCCCAAGGCCCTTGCCCTCATTCCTGCATCTGATCAGGCCCTGGCCACTTCCCCGGCCTTGTGGTCACAGACCCTTGAGGCATTTCCTCAGCCTTCCCCAGTCACCCTGTGTCAGGAAATTTTGCTATCCAATTGTAGTGTATAAAAGTAATTTTCCCTGGCAGAATGTAATTGAGAAGCCTTGGGGAATGTTCTCCTCCTCCCAGGGGACACCTGAAGAGCATAACGTCCATGGACAGGGCTGGTTCTCTGAGCTCATTCATTCAGCAAGTCAGGGCATTTTAGTTTTCCCTGCCTTTTTTTTTTTTTGAGACAGGGTCTCACTCTGTAGCCCAGGCTGGAGTGCAGTGGTGTGATCTCGGCTCATTGCAACCTTTGCCTCCTGGGTTCAAGCAATCCTCCCACAGCCTCCTGAGTAGCAGGAATTACAGCATGCATCACCACGCTGGATAATTTCTTTTGTATTTTCAGTAGAGACGGGGTTTCGCCATATCGGTCAGGCTCATCTCGAACTCCTGACCTCAAGTGATCCACCTGCCTTGGCTTCCCAAAGTGCTAGGATTATAGGCCTGGGACACTGTACCCAGCTTGAAAAGTCCCTTTTTAAAACCTTGTTGTATTTGGCCATTCTTGCATTGATATAAAGACATGCCTGATACTGGGTAAGTTATCAAGAAACGAGGTTTAATTGGCTCGTGGTTCTGCGGGCTAAACAGGAAGCATGGCAGCATCTGCTTCTGAGGAGGCCTCAGGGAGCTTCCAATCAAGGCAGAAGGCAAAGGAAGAGTGGGCACAATGCATGGCAAAAGTAGGACCAAGAGAGTCAGGGTGGCGGGGGAAGGGCCACACACTTTTATTATTTTATTTTATTTTTTTGAGACAATGTCTCGCTCTGGAGTGCAGTGGCATGATCTTGTCTCACTGCAATCTCTGCCTCCCAGGTTCAAGCGATTCTCCTGCCTCAGGCTCCCAAGTAGCTGGGATTAAAGGCATGTGCCACCATGCCTGGCTAATTTCTGTATTTTTAGTAGAGATGGGGTTTCACCGTGTTGGCCAGGCTGGTATCAAACTCCTGGCCTCAAGTCATCCACCTGCCCCAGCCTCCCAAAGTGCTGGGATTACAGCAGTGAGCCACCGAAGCTGACCACACACACACATTTTTTTTTTTTTTTTTGAGATGGAATTTTGCTCTTGTCGCCCAGGCTGGAGTGCAATGGCACGATCTCGGCTCACTGCAACCTCCGCCTCCTGGGTTCAAGCGATTCTCTTGCCCCAGCCTCCTGAGTAGCTGGGATTACAGGCACCCACCACTACGACACTGGGCTAATTTTTTGTATTTTTAGTAGAGACAGGGTTTTACCATGTTGGTCAGGTTGGTCTCAAACTCCTGACCTTAGGTGATCCACCCGCCTCGGCCTCCCAAAGTGCTGGGATTACAGGCGTGAGCCACTGCACCTGGCTCCCACACACTTTTAAATGATTAGATCTTGTGATAACTCACTCACTATCTCAAGGACTCACCAAGCCACGAGGGATCTACCCCCATGTCCCAAACACTTCCCACTAGGCCCCACCTCCAGCATTGGGGATTATAATTCAACATGAGATTTGGGCAGGGACAAATATCCAAACTATATTACTTGTCTTATTATGTTAAGGGAAGAAGCCATTCATACATTAAATACATTTATATGAAACTCAAGAACTGGCGACACAAATCTGGTGATAGAAATTAAAACAGTGGTGGGAGAGATCCAAGATGGCCGATTAACAACAGCTCAGGATTGTAGCTCCCAGTGAAAGCACAGAGAGCTAGTGGACGCCGCAATTTCAGATGAATTTCTGTGGACCACAAACTGGGAGATTCCCAGCGGAGGAGCCACACGGATCACCAGCGTGGCTCTTTTGGCCGGCGCAGCCATTTTGCCGGCGCCCCGGTGCGGCGCAGCGCTTCTCTGTGCGGAGTATACGCAGCTGGGGGCCCTTTGAGTCAGGCTCGGCTGGTCCCGTCCCCACAAGGAGAACAGCAATTGGAAGCGCTGAGGAGTGAGAGTTTCACAGTAAGCACAGCTGAACCCGGGAAAGCCAAGCTCAGTGGGAAAGGGGCGTCTGCCAAAGGAAAACTAAGAAACAGAAAAAACTTCATCACC